>CAKAOI010035343.1:0-43922 GCA_916701655.1 Sebastiscus albofasciatus | reverse complement strand
GAATTACATAAATTGTGTATCACTGTAAAGCTGAGACTCTTGTGGATCCAATGAGCCCAACTGTATTCATGTGTGATGATGTTAGTCCACATAGGAGCCATTTCATTGTAGTGAGACCAAGTTTTACTTCACTGTATAAAATGACCTGTTAGAAGAATGAAATGAGATTCTGGTGGTCAAAGGTCACTGTGACCTCACAAAACACCCTTTTGGCCATAACTCAAGAATTCATATGCCAATTATGACAACTCCACACACACACATGTCTAACAGGATAAAATGATGAAGTGATGACAGACATGGGTGTAAACTGCAACTTGAAACAAATTCTAGTTTCATAGTGTCTTGGATGACTATCCTGCCGTGAAACGAATATTTGTAATTTTATTGTTTTACTGTGAAATGTTTGAGATATTGGTGTGAGTGAAATGGTTTAGTACCGACTACCTCATGTATACAGTACAGGAACTTCTCTCACAGTAGAGACGGGTGCTTTTGTTCTGGTAATCTAAGAAACAGGGACACAGGATCCAAAGACGATGCATCAAGGCTAAAACTAAGCCACATTTATTAGCTAAAAAGTTTCAGTTTTGTCAACCTCTAACAAAATATATAATAACTAATAGCCAGTTCATTATTTACACAACATTTATAAGCTATAAGTTGAATGCTTTTACGCTGTGTTAGCAGAAAACATGTAATTTTAATAACTTTGAGTAAGTAAAGTTAGTAAAAAACAAACAGCATCCAGCTTTACTGGACTTTTTTTTCTCAAAGCTGAGGGTTAGGCATAGTCATGGAGCGCTTTCTACATGACTTTATCTGCCATGTGTAGCTGTGTGACTCACTTGGTTTATTTAAACTACTTTGTTACAGGAAGCTTGAAGGTTAAGATTAGAAGTTAGAAGTTAAACTACTTTCTAGCCAACAGTTCAATCTGACATTTAAGTGGCACGTTTGTGTATCTTATTTTGCTTCTACTAAAGAAACCTTGGCACTCCTTATTGAAACTTTAATTTTCATGATATTTTTTCAGAGCATGCTCTTCCTTTACATGATCATGCTCCTTCCACATTTAACTTCCCTCACTACTCTTCTCTCTCTTTCTCCCTTTCTGTGCATCCCCCTGCTTCCTTCCCCTCCTCCCCACCAGGGCTCCTCCGCTGGCCGGACCCGTAGCTTCTCCCTCCTCCCCCACCTAACCCCATCTTCATCCCCGGGTTCTCAGAGGCACCTGAGCCATGCGGCCTCGCCCAGCAACATCGTCACCATCACCCACCACAAATCTCCGGCTGCAGCTCGGCGGGCCAAGAGTCTGTACCCGGGACGGCTGCTGGAGGTCAAAGAGGTGGGTGTCAAAGGCATAACAATATTTTTAAAACCTTTGGACTGGAGAATTCAAAGCAGAGGTGTGGGTGTTTGTTTTTATGTTTTTGCCTTCTTCAAAGGGGTTGCACAGAAAGGGAGTAAGCAAGTGGAGATGGGCCAAGACAACATGAAAGTATAACTCTGTTTTATTACAACGTGGGTCTTGTTTTCATAGTTTTGGTCATCATTTCTAAGAGTCATAATAACCAAATTCATTGCTGAGATCTGGGAACACAAAGGCCAACTGGGCTAAAACATACGATCAGGCAATTAGACAGGTTGTAAACAAGCAAACAGTTCAGCCAGATCATCTAAATCACCACAAATGTTGCTAAAAATCCCTAAATACACAGAAACTGCACACAAAATTTAGGCGCATGACCATCAGGGGTAGCTTACCACTAGCAATCTAATCACCTAACATATTTACTGCTGGCTGTGCAAGCTCAATTTGATCTTATATATTGCAGCCCCTACTGGCTGTGTGTCTGAACATGTTGTTCTGGGAATCTTTTTAGATTACAATGATCATGTTTAAGTATGAATCGATATTTGATATGTTTTATTCTACTACACCAGCATTTAGCCATTTCTGCGTCTGTATCTGAAACATTTTTAAAATCGTTGTGTTGTCATGAATATTCATGAAGAATATATATTTTAAGGAGGTCGGCAGTCTTTAGTTTGTTTCTGTTAGGGACGGTTTGATACCAGTTTTTCATTACCGAATATGGCGATACAGATACCAATCCGATACTGTCTTTTCCCTCTCCTAAACAACTAAGTTTAATAAATTTAATAAGTTTAGTTACTTTGCAGATTCAGGTTATTAATACAAAATATAATCAACCAATAAATAATGATGTATTGTTATAGATTAAACTACTCAGCAGTATATAAAAGTCATTAAAATATCCGATACAGTGATTTTAGCCAATATCATTGGATTGCATTTACATCAAAATCAGTGATGAGGTGTTTTATTTGTCAAAATTAAATCATGTGAAAGAATAAAATATACACAGCAGGTTGATTAACAAGCTTTACCACAATTTTCCTATTGTTGTAAACAAATCTTTCCTATTCTGTTACGTAATGCGCTGACTAACTTCTTATATTACAAGTAAACAAGATAGCACATCTACTAAAAACTAGCTTACTGACACCTTCAGATGTCTTTGTCTGTCATCACGTGAACCTCGCTTTGCAGTTCATAGCGGTCTCTTGAGTTTGGATACTTTTACTGCTCAACTTTTCCAAATAAGTTTGTCTGACCCGGGGGATTTGTTTAAACTCTGTATAATCGTATGCCTGTTTGATGTTCCCAGATCTTAGCAATCAACTTATTATGACCAATAAGTATGATGGACAAAACAAGTTGTAATAAACTGGATTTATATCTTTTTAAAAGAGTCAAACAAAGACTTGGATAAAGTCCATCAAGAAAAGTTTCTCCTTTCTGATCATTCAGTATTTTGCGTGGCCTTCAGAGCCTCTCCGCTGGTCTCAGGTGGGACACTGGTGCAGTGAGTTCAGCAGATATTTCTGGCTTCCTGGCAGGCTTGACACTGACTGCAGTGTGCTCAGTCTTTTACTGTAAGTTCAGCTTTGTTGGCATTTTTATGGTATATATCAATACTGATTAACATGGCCGGTGACAGAGGGAAGAGCTGACGGAGCGCATGTTGTTGAATTAGGGTCAGTGCGTACAGTAATCAACACATGAGATGTAGAAGTGTCCATGTGAGCAAAGAAGATGAATTGTGCCACGCGCAGCTCGTCCATATGGAACATTTAATATTCCTGCCCGTGTTGTCCCGCTAATCCCTGAATGTATACATTTTGATTTTACCACTATTTCCTCAAGAGCTTACCTTTTACAGACCTGCAAGCACATCCTGAGTTAATTAAAAATCCCTCCACTTGAAATTTCCAATCAGTTTTTGATTTAGTTTGAAGTTCAAATCCTCATTAATTCTCTCCGCCTCAGTCACCAGACCTGTCAGTTCTGGTTACCGCTTCATCCTCATCTGCCACATCTCCATACACTCAGCACAGTCATTCACTGCTCTCTGCTTATCTTTCAAGAGAAGATTGTTTTTTGTCCTGTCTTTTCTTAATAGCCTGTCTGCAGTTGGTGTATAGTGATTAATTGCCATAGATTAGGCCTGAAGTTGGGTTTGTGAAGCGAAAATGATAAAGACATGATGAAGACATGATTGTATGCCCGGCTGGCAAACTATGGAGTCATTAGCTGCAGCTTTTTGTTGCTTTCACCCTTTTGTTTAGAGATGAAATGAGCTTCTCGGATTGTTGCCAAACAGTCGTGCATCTGGCCGCTGAATTATGGAGATAAGATGACTTAGCAGTTAGGAAGGAGGAAGAAACATGGACAAGGAGAGACAAGAGGCTTTCTAAATGTAAAACACAACTGTCCATGTAAACTGTTGGCACAGAGGAGAGAAATAGAAGCTGACAGAGGAGAGGTCATGTCGGCCATCGTGGAAAATGTTGTTTAATCCCCACTAGATGCTGAGTTGTGTTGTCTCTTAAACTGGTGTAGGTGTAAGTTTCTCAACTCTAAAAACATAAATTGCATTCCCTTTATCATGCATACTATCAATACCGTTAGTCCAGTTGAACTGTCAAAGTTAACGTGATAATAACGTGTTAATACCAATTTGTTTTAACCCCACTAATTTCTTTAACGCATTATCGCAACTTGCGATTTTTAGGTTATAACGGGCTCAGTTTTAAAGCTAGAATGAAGATACTGGTATCATATGAAACTAGAAAACCTAAAGAATCCATTGGTACCAACCATGTCATACTAGCTTGTTGCGAAGGAGCTTAGATAACGTTTCATTTCGTAAAAACTGGCATGGCCATTTTCAAAGGGGTCCCTTGACCTCTGACCTCAAGATATGTGAATGAAAATGGGTTCTATGGGTACCCACGAGTCTCCCCTTTACAGACATGCCCACTTTATGATAATCACATGCAGTTTGGGGCAAGTCATAGTCAAGTCAGCACACTGACACACTGACAGCTGTTGATGCCTGTTGGGCTGCAGTTTACCAAGTTATGATTTGAGCATATTTTTTATGCTAAACGCAGTACCTGTGAGGGTTTCTGGACAATATGTGTCATTGTTTTGTGTTGTTAATTGATTTCCAATAATAAATATATACATACATTTGCATACAGCAAGCATAGCATTTTAAACAGATGAAAAAGCACTACTATTTACGTTTTTTGACAGTGGAAATTCAAGCTTTTAATCAGGCTCGGGGCCAAAAACTACTGCCGTGGTTCAGGCTCGGGCCGGGCTTGGACAGAAACTATGCGGGTTCATGTAGGGTTGGGCCTTTTTCTTTTTTTTTGGGGCCCAATCATAGTTCTACACCACAGGAACAAAACACACTGCTTGCCTAATAACCTGTCATGTAATTGAAACCTCACAGTAGGATGTGAGTGCCTTGTATCTCCTCTCTTATAGCCGGAACAGTGGGGAGTAGACTGCCACACCATTAGATAAACTGTGTATTAAAAACTTGGCATTTACCTCGACGGCTCATCTGCTTCCTCTGCTTGTCATTCTGATGACACCGTTGGAGTAGCATCAATATTTCATGCAAAGATCTTTTCTTTCATGCCTTTCTTGCTCATTGAAGACCTGGCTGGCTTCAAGTTGTTAAATTCCCCATTCAGATGCGCCACGCTGCGCGTCTGCCTCGTCTCGCTAAGAATATCTCGGCTAAGTGATTCACTCGGTGACAGAAAGAGAGCAACTAGCGATCACTGTGGAGTGGAGAGTCATTTCTCACCTCTCAGGAGCAGAGTCTAGCTCTTCGAGTGAACCCGGGACAGTTTGAGTAAATACCGAGCAGATGGTGTGATCATTAAGGAAAACAAACACTCCTTTGGTGCTTGTGTTTTCTCTACAGACGGAGAAAACAAGGGCCTCTGTGATGTGTGACTCATTTTCACTTTTTGTACAGAAGAATAGGGTAGCTGTTTCTTGTGACCTGATTCATGTCTGCCGTCATTTAGCTTCGCTCTCCTTGTCCACTGTTCCGTCTCAGCCTCCCTCCCTCCTCATGTCATTTTCTCCCTCCTTTATTCATAACTGGCCCATAAACTTGTCATGATGGGTTTGGCACAGGGCCGGGGGATGCTGGAGTAAACAGTAAAGGAGTGTGCTTGCACTATGATTCATGCACCACTGTACACAGTAGATGCCAGAAAGCTGCTCCGTGATGATTATCAGTGGATTTATGGTCAAACAGCAGCATCGGGGACGTTGTAGTGTACATCCCATTTATTTTCTGGTCACTATCGGTGAAAATATTCATAAACGCCACTCTGTTAGACGTCCCGCCACCCAGCTACACCCAGCTACACTCAGCTACTCTCAGCTACAGATGCAAACTTTGACTTCTTTTGCAAACATTCATGGAGGGGAAGTGGTCTTCGCACCTCAGTGAATCTCCGCATGATCTGCCTCCTCGGCTATGCCCTGTTGATCCCCAACCCGCCAGCACTCACTGAACCATCCTCACAACAGGCAGGAGGCTCAGACATACAGTGTGAGCAGCAGCAGCAGCAGCAGCACACAGTTAAAGTTCTACCAAGGCACCACTCACTTGGCTCAAAGGCTCTGCTTGTCTGACAAGTGTCCACATCTTTCAAACTCCATGCCCTCAGTTTTTACTGTAACACAGGCTTTCTGCTAAAAAATATGAAGTAGTCTCCAAGCCCCAACAAGGCTTGACTTCATCAGGTGCAGCGCCTTGAAATAAACACAAGCTGCTGCATTGGTGGGGGCGTGTTGCTTTGTGTAGTGTCAAGACAATTAAATGCAATCCAGGAAGGCCAGTTTTAGTAACACCCATGAGTTTGTAGGCTTAAAGGTATAATGTAACCGTTGTTGGTTGCTGTTTGTAAATGCACGGCGTTCAAAGTTGACCGCTCAACGAGTGAGTGAGTGAGGGAGGGAGAGAGAGAGAGCAGCGATGGTCGAGCGAGCTATAGAGTGAATTGCAATGGCAGAGTGACACTGTTCCTGTAGGCCATCTGCTCGTGCTCGTTGACCCCAGGGAAAGAGAGTTTGGTTGTAATTTTATCCAGCATCCATGTGTAGCGTTAGCAGGCTATATCCAGGATCCAGCAGCAAAAGTGAACTGCAGTCAAATGAGCCTGCTCTGTATGGACGCAAAGCCCAGAAGCCCCGCCCCCCGCTGCTGGCCCAGAGCGCTGTGTGCTTGTTTATTCAAAGTTTATTTATAGTGTCCAAATTGCACCGAATTCAGATAAGGCACTCCCTTGGGTCCCCGGCAGTACACCCGCCAAGTGTGAAGTCGATCGGATGAACGATTCTTGAGATATGTGAAGGACACACAGACAGACAGAGATTCCTTGCTTTATAGTTAGACGACAGACTTTGGTCCATGTTAGTTTGGTTTCCAGCAATCTCAGAATCTCATCGGCTATCGGTCTGACGACAATAAGCCTCTGGGAGGCAAGGGACAATATTTTTGGGGTGCCTGTGTAGCCAGTGGATATACGGACCAAGACCTCCTCTTCCGTGCGTCGGGCATTGTTTACAGTCCAGTTAGCAACTTGAGACGAGAGAGTGGAGTTTGGAGTTGAGAGACGACGTTTATGTCTGGATGTTTCACAAGTAGCCAGTTTACACTCAGTCAACAGTTCATCTTTTAGCTAATGAAAAGCTAAATCGTCGTCAGACGATAGTCGGAAAGTTCCGAGATGCATTTCCTCTTTTGCTCTCCACACAGACTGTTTACCTGCATGCAACCAAAGCCCGCTCACATGTGATTGCTCAATACTGCTCAAACTACAAACGGAAACCAGACTACCAAAATCTTTCCTGTTGCCTACAGATTCTGCTGATATCTGTTTATAGAGATTCGGTTTTCACATACTTTCATATTATTAAGCACCACGTCAGACAATTTGAATTTTCAGAAATCAAACAATCGACAATAATATATATGCATAGTATGTTGTTTGAAATCTAAATGAAAGAAACCTGCAACACAAAATACACAAATATTTTCATTTATTTATATAAAATAATACTATGATAAATAAATGCGCATTTTATCATATGATTCTTAGATTATTTGCTTATGTTTTTCAAATATTATCCTGATAAATTTCAGGTTGTAACATTTTTACAAAAATAAATATGCAGCCTGTTACTTAAAAAAAAAAAAAAAAAATCTTCAGCTAGAAGCAACAATTCTGATTCTGATATCTCTGAAAAGTAAAATCGAATCACCAATATATATTGTTGAGGTCTTGGGTTGAATGTTCAGGCCATTGTCACGCTGTCACCTCTCATCCATCGGCCCATCCATGCATGCATCTGTCTCTCCACTGGCTGTGTGACGGTGGGAGTCAGACCACATTACCATCTCTCCTCAGCCAGCTTGTCACGGCTGATGTGAACTCATCAAACGCCTCGACTCTCAGTGCAGCAGCACCACCGGGCACTTACACTGCAGCAGCAGCAGCAGCAGAGCTGGATCACTGGGGTTAGGCTATTTCTGGAAGCATCACTGGTCCTGTTGGCTCCAGAGAGGTGTGTGCGTGTGCGTGTGTGTGTGTGTGTGTGGTGGGGGAGCTGCCATTACTGTAAACCCACTGACTTAGCTTTGTAGCAGATGTCTGCTGCAATTATATGTCTAACAGCGTAGCCTGCGTATAAACAATAACAAGAAATATGAACTATATAACTATTCACATACAGAGAGCGACATTATTTAGAAACTCAAGCTTAGTTTTTTGTCTGTGTATATAAATTGTTAGTTACATTTATGAGCTAGTTTGTGTTGCAATATATAAGAAAGAAGATATTTGTTTTTTATATGACACATTCATTTTTAATGTGTGTCTAAGCATGTGCGTCTATTTGAATGATACTTGAAGGTGTCTCTGTTTGGTGACCCCTGTCGCCCACGAGGCCAGGTTGTATTTAATATGTTCACCTGCTGACAGTTTTACAATAAAGACCTTTTAAAAAGGCTGTGTATGCTCAGATGATACCTTATTTTATAGTTGCTCTCACTCTTCCTGACCCCATATATGCCTGGCTCCTTTTATTGCTTTAAATTACAAATGTATCTCTGTATCTTACCACATGTAAGATAAAGAGACAGATGTCTCTCTTGGCACAGGCGTAATAATCATCTCTATGTTAGTGTTACCGTTAATAAGACGGGTGGCTGCATTTTACTGAGGAATGACACAGCTCACTGGGTTTTATGGTGCTAAGCGTGGTATGTTTTTTTTTTTTTGAGGTTACTTAAGGTTGCATAGCAACACATTTGCTCACCAACCTGCGTTGCCACCCATACGGTCCCCTTTAGTGAAAATGGACCCTGAGGCAGCTCTGATTTCTGGTATTACTGATGCAGTTATATTTCTAAATCTCTACTTTCCTGCCTATATTTTCATGTTGCATGATATGTGCTGGACATTAAAGTGAGTGATATCAACAGCTTTGCGGCTTTGCTACAATTACCCCATAACTTCAATATCAATAAGTAACTATATATACACTCACCGGCCACTTTATTAGGCACACCTGTTCAATTGCTTGTTAACACAAATAGCTAATCAGCCAATCACATGGCAGCAACTCAATACATCTAGGCATCTAGACGTGGTGAAGACGACTTGCTGAAGTTCAAACCGAGCATCAGAATGGGGAAGAAAGGGGATTTAAGTGACTTTGAACGTGGCATGGTTGTTGGTGCCAGACGGGCTGGTCTGAGTATTTCAAAAACTGCTGATCTACTGGGATTTTCACGCACAACCATCTCTAGGGTTTACAGAGAATGGTCCGAACAAGAGAACATATCCAGTGAACGCAGTTGTGTGGACGGAAATGCCATGTTGATGTCAGAGGTCAGAGGAGAATGGGCAGAGTGGTTGGAGATGATAGAAAGGCAACAGTAACTCAAATAACCACTTGTTACAACCAAGGTATGCAGAATACCATCTCTGAACGCACAACACGTCCAACCTTGAAGCAGATGGGCTACAGCAGCAGAAGACCACCCGGTACTAGCAAGGTGTACCTAATAAAGTGGCCGGTGAGTGTATATACTCACAAAGCTATACCCCCACTCAAAATGTATCTATTGAGTATGAAACTCTCATCCTGTAGACTTAACAGCTGGTTGGAAAAAGTACAGTAGTTTGCCTCTTCTCAAAAACACTGAAACTGTGGTCAGCTTAGATTAGATACAGCACCGCTAGTTACAGTAGAGCCCAACCGATTTGACTTTTCTGTTACTGCTGTTTCACACGTAGTTTAGAAAGAGTGGTGCCATTACACCAGAGAAGACTGAAACATTACTCTTTTTACCGTTAAGTGTCCCGGGCAGTATGTGTCTTGGTCACAAGTCACATCATTATCAAATTTTGGGGTTTTCTGCTTGTACGTACGTTCAACTACATAATGTAGTACATCTGTATGTCCGGAACCATTCTTGTGAACTCGATAACTCAGGAACACCTTGAGGGATTTTAAATCAAGTTGGGTTTTTTTAACACTCAAATATCCTTATTTGTTTCAAAAAATCAGTATTGTTCACTGGCTATACTATGAATTTTATTTGTGACCAGTTTTTATGACGGAAAAAGGTATCAAAACATCTGTAGAAACTTCTGCAGCATAATCCACATCTCTGCTGTCCATCAATATTATCAGTATTTTAAAGTCATATTTTCACCAGGGCTGTCAGTCAATTAAAATATATAATCGCAAAAAAATCACACATTTTTTATCTGTTTTAAATGTACCTTAAAGGGAGATTTGTCAGGTATTTAATACTAAAATTTGCTAAAATTTGCTTTATGCAAATATATATGTATATATTTATTACTGGAAATCAATTAACAACACAAAACAATGACAAATATTGTCCAGAAATCCTCACAGGTACTGCATTTAGCATAACAAATATGCTTAAATCATAACATGGCAAACTGCAGCCCAACAGGCAACAACAGCTGTCAGTGTGTCAGTGTGCTGACTTGACTATGACTTGCCCCAAACTGCATGCGATTATCATTCAAGGGATCCCCTTGAAAATGACCATGACAGTTTTTCGTCGCCAAAATCTAACGCAGGTTTGGAGCGTTATTTAACCTACTTTGTGACAAGCAAGTATGACATGGTTGGTACCAATGGATTCCTGAGGTTTTTTTAGTTTAATATGATTCCAGTATCTTCATAAGCTTTAAAACTGAGCCCGCTACTACCTAAAAATCGCAAGTTGCGATAATGCATTAAAGAAATTAGCGCCGTTAAAGCCCTAATTTTCACCAAAAATGGCTACAATGAATTGCATCTCTCTCAAACTCCTTCAGTCTTGTTTGTGTGGATTAGATTGCACGTACGTTTTTTTGCAGTTTCTTCTCACATATTTTCTCACACATGTATGATCCCTATCTTGACACAATATATGATTATATCCAGCCCTTTATGATCTTATGAAGTGCAGTAAAAATCATGAATGGGACACACAAATATCTGTCTTGAGGGTTTTAGCTGTTAAAAAAAAATGTGTGAAATGAAAGTCCTTATTATTTGAAGGACACTGTGGGAGTGATATGGTAACAGCATCCTGAACACTAAGAATCTATTTATAACAAGCATCGGAGACAAAAATTTGAGCTCCATCTGCCTGAGGAATGCAACATCCGACCTGAGTAAATAGCTGAATAATTGGACAAGCTCTGTGCTTTAAAAAGAAAATAACCTTTACACGAATGTCTCTGCCACGTACAACCTCACCGCAACAGCTCTCTGTGACTCTGAAATAGCTCTGTGTACTGATGCAGGGAGACAGATGTGCTATTGAAGTGTGTGTGGAGGACGAGTGTTTGCGAAGCCATACAATATTAATGAATACAACATTTCCAGGCTGATAAACAACCCAGATTCATTAGCCCCGAGAGAAGCGTATTACCCGCTAGCGAGAGCCGACTTTGTCTTCTTCCTTTCGCGATACATTTAGACTCTGATAGGTGAGTCATACAGATATAGTTCTCAGTAAGAGATGTTCTGCGTGTGTGTCTGTGGGAGCACAGGGGAGAACTTTTTTTGTTTGAAGAGTTTTAGCGGTTTCTTTTTTTGGCACTGCTGTCTCAGAGCAGATGGTTGTGCCTGCAGTCAAGACTGAGGTGACACCACTAGAATTAATGCTAAGCTGTGTCACTTCCTACACGCGAGTAAAACAGTATGGATGTGTGAGATGGTGGAAGATATGGTGTCACACTCACATTTGTTTCTATCGTGCGTGTATGTGTGATGGATGTCATCTATCTATACAACCTCTAAATTGTACTGTACACAATTTTCCAAAATGTAAATTTTAGGGCTGTCTAAGTTAACACGTAATAACGCAATTAACACATTTGTTTTAACGCCACTAATACAGTGGGCTCATTTTTTAAGCTAGAAAACTTAAGGAATCCATTTGGTACCAACCCCTACTAACCCATACTAGCTTGTCACGCAGGAAGTTAAATAACGCTCCAAACTTACGTTAAATTTCGGTGAGAAAAAACTGTCATGGTCATTTTCAAAGGGGTCCCTTGACCTCTGACCTCAAGATACGTGAATGAAAATGTGTTCTATGGGTACCCACGAGTCTCCCCTTTACAGACATGTCCACTTTATGATAATCACATGCAGTTTGGGGCAAGTCATAGTCAAGTCAGCACACTGACACACTGACAGCTGTTGTTTTTATGCTAAATGCAGTACCTGTGAGGGTTTCTGGACAATATCTGTCATTGTTTTGTGTTGTTAATTGATTTCCAATAATAAAAATATACATACATTTGCATAAAGCAAACATATTTGCCCACTCCCATGTTGATAAAAGTATTAAATACTTGACAAATCTCCCTTTTAAGGTACATTTTGAACAGATAAAAAATGTATGATTCATTTGTGATTAATCACAATTAATTATGTACAATCATGCGATTAATAGAGATTACATTTTTTAATCGATTGACAGCCCTAAAACAAATTAATCTTATTTTAAGGATTTGATGACGTGTCTTCTAACCATGAAACACCAGACTTGCT
The DNA here is from genome assembly GCA_916701655.1 of Sebastiscus albofasciatus. Classification (NCBI taxonomy): domain Eukaryota; kingdom Metazoa; phylum Chordata; class Actinopteri; order Perciformes; family Sebastidae; genus Sebastiscus; species Sebastiscus albofasciatus. Next base: position 31,417 of record CAKAOI010035343.1, on the reverse strand, counting down.
ACTAATTAGGTCGGCGATTCATTTACAACAGTAAAAGTGAGCATATAGTGATGAAGCTGTTATTCTATGTTTTTCTTATTGTCAACAAATCCCATGATAAGACCAAAATGAAATATGTTAGTCTTTAGTCTCTACCGCGTCTTTGGCTCTCAGCCCCAAGCGCATCGGTTCCAATTTAAAAACAGGCCACATATCTTTAGCTTCATTATCTAAACAGGCAAACAGCTGGGCACTGGCTTTACTCACAGAGGAGTAAATGGTGCATTTGTTTGGGACTATTTTCAGCTGTGGATTAATACACATTTGGTGCACTATTGTATATTTATGAAGTGGGATTGACTCAAAATAAACTACAGTGCCCATGTTCATCGAAATGAAGAAAAACGTCACCCAGTGCAACTGTATGGCTCATTGATGTGCGGAGAACAATGAAGGCCTGTGGCACAGAGGAATAAGCTATACCATTGTTGCGTTTTTTTTTTTTTTCCATGGGATTAAGAGAAAAACTTAAAATTCCAGCAGCTTAATTAACAACTGAAGTTCTTGTTCCTTCAAGGGAATCATTAAAAATAGGCAGAAATGGAAACATAAGGAAAGAGTAAATCCTGCCAATGTACAGTGAGAGTTAAAGGGATGGTCTGTAAATTACTCCCTTGGTAGTGATATTGTTTTTCTAGCCATCCGGTGACCAGGATTGTTTTAAATGTTGCATTGTGGCTTAAAATCTTATCTGGTGAAGCTGGCTGAGAGATGCAGATACAGGACTCATTGCCTCGGGCTAATATACAGCTGCGTCCACGCTGCTACCTGTGAGTAACTGATAACATATTATGTGAAATAATCCGCTCTATCTCTTCACATCAGTGGCTCGCTGGTGATTTGCGTAACGTGACTGCTGATTGAATGTTGTATTTTTATGCTGTTCATCACTGTTGTCCCCCCAGGTGATGTGCCAAGCAGAGGGCCAACAGAAGAACCTGGTCCAGTCCATCGACGCTCTGCCCACCAGAGGCCCTCTCTCCTGTCTGGACCAGGACCTGCTGCTGCTCAAAGCCACGTCGGCCGCCACGCTCAGCTGCCTGGGAGAGTGCCTGAACATCCTCCAACAGACCCAGAGCCACAGCCAAGCGCCACCTCAGTCCCAGTGCAACTACGCCGCCCACGGAGCCCCCTCCGGTGAGTCCGCCCCTGGCCCTGTCCCATTGCTGCTACTGGAGCCTCCGACCCCTCTATCTCCCCCATCCCTCTTGCCTTTCCAGTCCCCTCCTCCAGAGCCCAGCACCAGTGGCAAGGGCCAGCTTGGGCAGCTGGACTGTGGCTCTTGTCCCTGCCTGATGGGTGCCGTGAACTTCAATGTTTGTAGTAACTGTTGTTGAATGTTGCATTTTGTGTGTTAAATTGTTTTGATTTTGTTCCATTTATGTTGTTTGTCTCAGTTTTGTCGTCAGTGTTGTTCTGTGTTTACTTTCAGTTCTTTGTCGTGTCTCTTCAATGTCGTCAATTGCATTGAAATGCCAATAGTCCCTTAAAATGGTAGTGCCAAGAACAAGCATGAATGTGAAGTGTGTATGAACATGATTTTATATTGTCGATATTATTTCCAGTATCCTTGAAGCATTTCAGACTGTCTCCCCACATGCATGTCAGAAAAAAAGAGTTTGTGTGAATGAGTAAACCTAAATACAATGACTAATACTATGCACTTTTAAATCTCCTCAAAGGATTAAGTCTTTGCCAAAGGAATCCACACTGGTGCCTAAAATGTCAGACCTCTGCCATGTTTAACCCTCTCTGTGCCAGATCACTATGGATCCAATAAAGTTGTTTCGATTTTAAACATTTTCAGCCTGAGGGTGGTTCTATTGGCATAACACCAAGGATTAGGATTAGGATTAGGGAACAATGCCCAAAGGTGGAAGGTAGACCCCAAATACAGCACAAGAATATAGACTCTGTTGAGATAATGTAAAAATCCATCAAACATTGTGGACTAATCCTGTTTTAATCCTAAATACAGAGGAATATTTATAATCCATTTACAGTTTCCATGTTTATAGAACAATACAATAAATGCTGTCACCAGGAAAGAGGAGTAGAGCTGATTTAAAGTAATACTCCACTGAAGAATCATGCCTGCAGGCCTGAAAGGTGACTCATATAATGTGTAGGTTGCTCCTTTCATGGAAGATGGCAGATATAGTCAGTTTGGACTCATGGCAGTTGCAATGGATCCCAATGGTGACCTATAATTAAAAGAAAAAGTGTCATTTTGCCCTTAGAAATGTCTCAAACACCAGCAGAATAATCCACTTATTTGTTGTTGACAAAACAATCTCACCTCAAAATCCATTTAGTAGCTTTGCTGGAGCTGTCATGGAAAGGTTGACGTTTAAAATGGACTTACTGTATATACTTAATGGTACTAAATGGCTAAAGGAAGCACTAAATGTACTACTTCTTTACTGGCAAAACGAGGATCGTTTAAGTATACCGAAGAAGTGGATTATACTGTTGGAGTTGTTTGCGAAGTTACTGTGGACCTTTTTGACGCTGTCACATAAAGTTAATTACAGAAAGAATCAAATCAAGGATACAAGCGGCCAAAATGTAGTTGCTTTTGCAAGGTGGCTGGCTGGGCTCACCTTAAGTGTGTTGCAGTCCATGTCAATTCACCCCAAACAGACAATGTACCAACCGTAGAAATAGAACAGGAATAGAACGGACATTTAACTGTTTCCGTGGTCATTTAATCTAGCACAAAAGAAAATGGTGATTATTGTTAGTTGTTACGGTGACAACATGTCATAAAGGGTTGTAAAGTGTGGTTGCAGCTTGCTGGGAAGAGAGCGGACGCAGCTCCACAGAGTTAGCTAGGTAGCTTGTCCTTCTCTGGAGTGATGGGCAGTGAGGTGGAGGCACCGTTAGACCCGGCGCTGCCGCTGGCCACCGGCTCATTTTCTGTAACCAATGTAACAGTTAAGCGTAGTGGAATTAGTAAGCTAGCTAGCAGCTAACATCTAGCATTACGTTGTTAAATTTTCCTCACTTACTCTGGCTTTCTATGCCTCGTAACGAGACTTACTACTCTACTGCTCGTTTGAGTCGTTATTGCAAAACCTCACCTCAGTGAGTCTGCAACTTGCAGTGGCGAGGGCTCTGGCTTGGCTCGTCTCCATGGACTCAGAACTCAGTCAGACATTTCTCAGTTTTCGGTTGAGATGGACGGCATAGCGCTACAACATGTGTCTTTGGTTTAATTAAAGGCATTCATTTTAAATTGATTGTTATTCTACAGTAGGTGTTGTTGTATTGTTATTTGTTATTGAATAAAAAACTATTTCCAAAAGGTTTGGTATGTTATGCATGTTTGTAATCCCGAGGGGTTTAAAAACAAAAAACAAAACCGAATATCCGAATCTCAAAATTGAAAATCAAAAACCTACACAACGAGCAAATAATCAGATATTCGAGTCCAGCCCTCGTTTTGCCGCATGTTTTTGTTGTGACTTCTTGGTCCCCGTTGGAATCCATTGTAACTGCTGCGAATCCAAACTGACAACAGCCGCCGTCTTTTAAGCCCTACAGGTATTTAAGCCAAGAAGTTGTGGTCCACCTCCATCTATGACTTTGGGAAGGTCTTTTTAGGGGTCTGGGTTTGGGTGGGTGCCAGATCCCCGCCAAGCTGCCGGTCCTCACAGTTTGTTGGTCTTCTCTTTACGCCAACAGTCACGCTGCCCTGTACCTGTACATCAGACAGGGGGTGGTGTGGAGTGGGACCACCGGGCCGCAAGTACAAACCTCTTTCCTTCCGCTGCCTGGCTGATAAGTCCTGTGGGGGTCCAGCTGCTCCCCGCTTCCGGCATGTACCCCCCACACCTCAGTGAGGAGTTTTTGGTTAGGTTCCTCGGTTTTTGCCGAGTGATGGGTAGTGTGGCTCACCGGCATGAGCGGCATCCAGATTTGATGTAGCTGATAAAGGGAGTGGCTGGCTGGTCGGTTGGTTGAATGGTTTTGTTACGTCCACACAGGAAAGCTTTGCCACTGCATGGGCAAGATAACTCTTTTGGTAGGGAGCCGAGCATGAGGTTGGACTGAGTTTGGCTGGCACGTTGGTCCCTCCAGGCTCCTTTTACTGCAAAACCAGAGCTGCTGGTCTGAGTCAGCTCTAGTAATTGCAAAGACAGTCAAGGAACTTGAAGGATCTTTGTAAACTCCCACCAAAAACCTGCCAGTCACAAACCAGACAGCATATTATCAGCTGATCACGGAGGATCTTTGCTGCTCGCTCTAGCTCCCCCTCTGTCACTGCCATAAATAGCTTGAAGCCCAACCCTTTGTCTCTTTCACCCCACATGCAGAACATTTTCCTTTAAGGAAATTAAAATCCATAAAGGAAGTTTACTTTGCAAACTATCCCCCCTTCCAACCCTTCTGTTTTTTTTAAAATCCAAAAATAAAAGGGACAAGATGAACACGTAGGGTAAGAGTTGGATGTGAAAGCACCACAAAATCTGAATCGATGTCACAGCCCAGAAATGGAAGGTAAAAGCCATTGGAAACATCTACTGCATGAATGTTTGTTTCTCCACTGTTTGATCTGCGACAGCCTTTTGATTCACCTGCATGCCTCTATCCAATGGCCCAGACATCCCCCCTCTCTCACCGAGGGTTTCTACTTCTGGTGCTTCATTGTGACATCTCAGAGAATCAAAATAGGTGATAAATGTGTGTTTTAACCAGCTACTTGTAAACACACAAACAATTTCCAGAAATGTTTCCCCTAAACCCTTATCTTGAAATGAACTCTCAGGATCCTATTAATCTCAAAATGCCTTGAGAATAACCTTTTCAAAAAATTTTCACTATGTTTACTTCACTCGCCTTCGGGCTGAGCCACCCCTGCTCATATCCCCGTTGTATAGGAGTCCAGTATCGTTGGAAGAGGTTCACTAACACTTTTCAGGTTCCTGTCAGTCAAGCTGTCAGTTGACCAAAGCAGAGACCCGGCCTGAGGGCTATTTCAGCTCATTTTGCCGAGACCGACTCGCCTCAGGCTCTCCAGCATGTCGACCTGTGTCAGCACAGCTTGCTTCTCACTAATGGATATCAAAGAACCGGCCTCTTGGTGCATTAGACTTTTAACCCAATTTGAGCGTTGGGGCTGGAGAGGAGAAGGGCCTGTGGTACCGCTCCATTAAGAGTACTTTGAAATGTGATCTACTACCGTGATGTATGTAAGAAGCTTTTAAATGAGGAAACTTGCAGCTTGGTTTTTTATCAAATTAGTCTGTTCGTACAGGAGGCGCAAAATGTGATCAGTGCAATAGCTCTGCATTAGATGCAGATTATGTTAGAAGAGGCGGTGACTGAATTTGATGTCGGTTTTTGAGGCTGTAGTGTCGTCAAGCAGATATCTAGTAAGGAGCCTTTTAGTCAGTGTTGAAACGATTGGTTCCTCTTAAGCAATGTGTAAGATCTGGCCAGAATTTTAGTTTAACTTAGATAACATTATCAACAGAATGTGAAGAGTTTATAGTGTTGACATTATGTCAAAGACATTTAGGCATTGTGTTGCAGAGATATCTACTGAAATGAGCATGCTAACCAGCTAGCCCCGGCCCGTTGCAATACCACTTGTACCTCGAGGGCTTGTCAATCGCGTTGAAGGTTTCAGGGTCCGTGTACATTTTGATAGTTTGTTTATGGGATTAAACTCAAAGATTCATTTCATCTTCCCCGCCACCAGGAGAGTACTTTGCTGGGTGGGCGGCGGCTCCGTGAGACGGACCTTCAGTTAGCGGTCTGCTGTAGCAACTAGCATTCAGCCAGCGCAAACCCTAGCACCGGGAGACACAGCGGGATGGTCTAACCTGTGTATCGGCTGCAGCAGAAAATTGGCTGATCCTGATGGGGAGTCGGGGCACTGGGGTTTGCGCTGGCTGAATTTGAGTTAGGTAACCGCTAACTAAAGGTCCGTTTCCCGGAGCTGCCGCATGCTCTTCTCCCAGCGAAGTAGTCTTCTGGTGACGGGGAGGATGTAACGAAAATTAGTCGTTTTCTCATTCCTGCCACTTTGGATTTAATCTAATAAAAAATTAAAACGTACATGGACCGTACAGCCCCCGGTTACTGGCACAGTAAACACACAGATGGCTAATGTAAACTATAGGCCGACGCCACATGTGAAGATTATAAAATGGGTTATGTTGACCGTCTGTGTTTCATCATTTTGGTTGAATTTTTGTATTAGGGTTAGCCCTGCTGTTAGTTAATAGTTGGCTTTTTTAATGTAACAGACGACTGTAATTCAGATTGTATGGACCCGATAGTAGAGGTGAAATGCTGCCCCCTATTTGTTTGGAGGATGTGGCCACATCTTACACATTGCACCTTTAAGTAATACTGTTTTCCTGTGTATGGCATGAGTCATGAGACTTTTCACCTTATCATATTACATCATTTTGTAATTTATTGAACTGTAATTCATACTGAGGCGACTTTGATTCAAAGCTTACCTACAAAACTATTGACATCCCCCTCAGCTAGACTTTGCGTTTAGTATTAACCTTCTAACATGGTAAACTATGATGGTGGACATGGTAAACATTGCAACTGCTTAACATGGCACGTTAGCATTGTCATTGCGAGCATGTTAGCATGCTGACGTTAGCATGTAGCGCCAACAGTTGTCAAATGTAACCGCCACAACACAGACTGAATTACGTTTAAAGTTATTTTGCTCGACAGTGTAAAGTATGGCCTCAAAAATGTTGAATCATCACCTCCTGACAGTCCGTCCCCTGTAGGTGAAGACAGTAGAGGTTCTCATATTATGTATTGATTTTTTTAATGGCTATACAATAACGGGCATGCGATTGTTTCAAGGCTCAGTTACAGCATGAGACAAACTGTACAGGATGTAGATTTATAATATTTCTGCAGAACATTTTATAGTTTGTGGCTCGGAGTCAAAATGAATCATCATTTCTGTATGTCTGACCTTAGCTGAGTCAATACAACCGGCCAGGATCTAACAATGAACACATATTAAAGTTTAACAGACACACGCAAGCGCACACAATTTCCTGATGTCTAGACTGTCAATAGCACACCCTCAGTTCAGTATCCTTTATCAAAACCTTAATATTGAATGTCAGATATAGAGTGTGATATGAGTTGTCTCCCTAGTCCCTCTGTCATTCTTATTAGCAATTTCATCCAACCCAAAATCAAGCATTAATAAACACAAATCAACAGTACAAATCAGATAGGTAGTGAACCTCATGTACTGTATCTCCTCCTCACTGTTATTAACTTTGTTTGTTAATTAACCTTGTCGTTTTTCAGATGGTGTTCCTGTGTGGACTGTACCAAAGTCGCCCTCAGGGGAGCAGTTGAAGAACGGAGGTCTGACTCCTCTACGATCAGCCGAGCCCTCTCCGGCCTTCAGGAAAAGGAGTCTGTCCCATGGTGCTGAGGTGAGAAACGTTACGTCGTGTTGTCACATATCACCTCGGCCCTCCGTCTTGCTCTTCCTTCCTTCCCCTGTTGTCTTGGTCTGTTAGAGATTATAGTGTCTCAGATGTGGGAGCCAGATCACTGTGGGGCTGCACAATTAATCTAGGAGATATTGAAACTGAAATATTACCTACTGCGATTTCTAACTGGGAGAGTGTTTCTGGAAAGTTGCAGATGGCTGTTGACGATTGATCGTTAAGATGGGGATTGGTTGCAATCATTTTACATTTAGCTATTTAGCTGGTTGCTTTTGTCCAAGGTTGCAGGTGCATGCAGCGAGCCCTAAGTGTGTAGGACATGGAGATTTTGTTTGCGAGGTTTTGCCTTTATTGGATAATGACTGTAGACAGGAAACATGGGGAGAGAGAAAGGGGTATGACACGCAGCAAAGGTCACCGGCTGGAATCAAACCGGGGACATTGCATTTATATGGTATGTGTTTTAAACATTAGTCTACGACGACGCCCTTGAGCATTTAATCCTGCTTGTAAATTATTTTTTTTCACCTCAATCTTAGCCTTGTTAACAAACCTTCTGATGGTTTTACCCGAAACAACAAAAGTGATGCATGTTTTACATACTGCTAACATTAAGTACATTTTTTTAGAATTAAAAACCTCCTATTTTCCAGGTAGTCATTGTTCAAATGACCTTAGCTCCTTAGGGAATGAATTTGCACAGACTTGAAATATGCTTGCTTCAGATAGGCAGTTCATCCCAGTGAACGTTTCACCACATTCCTGCGACATCCACAGATGCAGTTTCTTTTTCTTTTTTGGTCTGGCATTTGATTTATTGATTGCTGGCAGGATGTAATGAGGATTTCAACTAACAAAACTAAATAGGTTGCTGATCAGCAGCTGATTCTCAAGTATTTGATTTTTCCAAAAGCCCTTGAAGTCAACAAAAGACATTTTGAAAACAGTGCTTGCTTTAAATGCTTTACCATTTTATAAAAACAGATCTTAAAACATAGAAGCGGACTAAAAATGAACTATGATTGATTACCGATCTTTTCAAATTCTCTGTAAGTTGATTCTCTCGCCGTAGTGAAGTGAATTAGAAGCGAAAGGCTACTTGCAAGTGAGGAAACGGTATGAAAAATCTGAATGAAATAAACGGTCATTCATTCTTGTAGACTTAGAAACAAATCTGTGCCAGTGATGATGTTAAGGCAGTAGTTTTATGGATTTCTGCCCCACTTTCTTTTCATCCTCTCATGCTTGCCCTTGTTGCCCAGCAAGGGAAGCACTCATCGCTTCTGAAAGTTTTAACGGAGCTGCTGTCAAATAAGTGGGTCACGCAATATAGAGCTGGAACTGAGCCGATCCCAGTGGGGGGCTTCATGACTTCCTGCCCTGCCGGCCTGCTGCAGAGAGGTCCGACTGTCCGGACCACCGTGTATCAGTGACAGGAAATAGAGGCCAGGTGAGGTGCCAGTCGGGTAGAAAGAAAGAAGGGTGAGTGAAAGCATGAGGCTGTGGAGGGCTTTGCTTTCTGTCCCAAATGGAAAGCAAACATCTTAATCATTTAGTTAAACCGCTGATTATTAACCTCAATAGACAGTATCCACCCTTAGAAAGAATTAGTGTTAGTTTTATTTTAGTTTTTTTCTTGGATACCTTGGGAACAAAAGTAAATGTTCGGTTTTATTTCAGTCTCAAACAGCAGGGGTGCGTTTCTTGACTCACACCTTCTGCACTAAGTCAGTTATTTTGGTGTAAACCCATTAGAGGAAAAGGCCAACATGTCTCTCTCTGACATTTTTATCCTCCATGTAGACACAGTGCATTGTGAAAACAGCAAATTGCAAATGTATGGAATCATAGTTGAATGTAAGGAAGGCTGAGAGAAAGGTGGTTCCTAAAAGGTTAACTGTAACACATGGACGATCATAGGTGTAAAGATGATTGTTTTTTGTTCAATCGCTTTCAAGAACATGTACGATTTTTTACTACATATGTTTTATGCCCTCACTTTTTTTTGTAAGTAAATAAGGAACTTTATTTATATAGCCCCTTTCAAGTGCAGAAAGTCACAAAGTGCTTCACAAAAGAAATGAGGCAACCAACATTAAATAAACACACATAAATGAAGACTAAGGGAGATTAAAATACCATTAAAAATCAGCTGGTTATACAATAAGAGTAAAAAATTAAATAATTAAGTTGGGCGTGGGAATCACCAGATGTTCCATGATACGATCTTATTGCGATTTTAAACATTTTGCAATATGCTGCGTATTGTGATAAGGTAAATTGCGATTATATTGCGATTTCTTCACTTTTTTCAACTGCAAATTATTATAATTATTTGTCATTGTTTTGTGTTGTTAATTGATTTCCAATAATAAATATATATATATACATTTGAATAAAGCAAATTTCCCTTTTAAGGTATATTTTGAACAGAAAAAACTGTGATTAATTTGCGATTAATCGCAATTAACTATGGACAATCATGTAATTTATCACAATTAAATATTTTAATAATTTGACAGCCCTCAGTAAAACATAACATACTTGGCCTGAAAGTAAATTGACAGACACTTTAAATGTTGTATAGTTAAACTGCTACAGTATGGGTCTTTGCCAGAGTTGTTCCAGCAACCGAATGACGAACTAAAAAAAAAAGAATTGGTGTCAGAACCGAAGCGTCTGTTGTTCATTTGAGCATCGAGTAAACACAGGGTCACTTCTCTGTAACACCTCTGTCACATGAATCACATTGATCCTTTGTCATCCTATTATTCAAACACGGCAGAATAATGGGATCCTCCTCCTCGCTGTGAATAACAAGATGAAGATTAATGGGGCAAGTGTCATCTCGGCACGCCCGCTCATAATAGCCTTTTTGTCAAATGTTAAACTTGTGTGATTACTTGTCATAAGTCTCTGTTGTTAAACATTAAAGGAACCGCCTGTTTAACACTCAGATCAGATCTTATGACGGGCTGACACTCGTTTAAATCTAACCACTAAACAAGGTACAGGGGGCAGGGAGGGACATTTTTACCCTTCATGTGAGCGGTTAAGCAGCACCCTGCCTAACCGCCACGAGGGATTTAACTGTGCTGGCAGCGGTCTAATCTAGAGGCACAGAGATGTAATCTGTCATGTTAATGATCATTTTCTATCGACATATAAGTGTAAAATGGGTATTAGGGCTTTGCAGTGTCAACGCGTTCACGGTTAATTGTCAAGCTGTTCAACATACTTCATGGTGCACAATTAAGAACAGTGAAGGGAGGGCAGCTCATAATGGTGATTTGGCACCTTTAAAGACAGTTCAGACAGTATTATGGCAGTCATGATTCAGGGGGCCGGAGCCAACCATCTGCATTGACATTCTTGCCACTGCCAGTGTGGTTCTGCCCACTAAAATGTGCTACAGGGGTACTGTGCTCCAGTGATGAGTAATGCCAAGTCACGCCCGTCATAAATTCAGATAAAGATATTGAGGAAACTATTAAAATGACCATCTGGTGTTTAAATGATTTGATCATATTTCTATGGAGACCCATGAAGGACATGCAGGAAACTGAGGAAGACCTACTTTTGCATTATCTCACAAAACATTTACATTACGTCTAGAAACATTTTGCTGATGATACACCAGCAGTCACAACAATAAGACTAAGAATTAAGCTGTTACCCCAACAAATTTTCATTTACCTGAAAAATTAAAGCTGCACTAGTGTTTTAGCGTCTTTTTTCGTTTTTCTTTATGCCTCTGCGCCGACGACCGCCGTAACCAGAGACATTATGTTTTTGGGTTGTCTGTCCGTGGCATTCTTGTGAGCGCGATATCTCAGGAATGCTTGGAGGGGATTTCTTCAAATTTGGCACAAACGTCCACCTGGACTCAAGGATGAACTGATTACATTTTGGTAGTCAAAGGTCAGGTCACTGTGACCTCAGGTCCGTCCCATTCTCATGATATCTTGGGAACGCCCGGATCAAATTTCTCAAAATTTGGCAGAAACATCCGCTTGGACTCAAAGATAACCTGATAAGATTTTGGTGGTCAAAGGTTACTGCGACCTCATGTCCGTCCCATTCTTGTGAAAGCGATATCTCAGGAACACCATGAGCGAATTTCTTCACATTTGGCACAAACGTCCACTTGGAATGAAAGATGAGCTGATTAGATTTCGGTGGTCAAAGGTCACTGTGAGGTCACTGTGACCTCACGTCCGTCCCATTCTTCAGTCAACGTGAATAAATATCCAACAGGATAAAGTGATGACATTTTGGACAGATACGGAGGTACTTTGACCAAAATCCGAATGTTTGGATTTGAATACATAAGGAACACCACTGGGAAGTTACATTAATAATATATCAATGTTGCGTTTTTAGCTGGTTCTGCTGCCCCAAGAAGATAAATCTAAGCAGGTTTAACTCACCAAAATTGCCCATATTATACATCATTAGACTCCTAATGACCTTTATTTTAGTCTCCTATTAGAATTTAATCTGTATCCCTGAAAGAAAAGAAAAAACAGTCCATCAATATCAACCCTGGGTTTCTTTTTTTATTCATTTTAACACAATAAAGCCAGTCAATTAGTGTGTAAACATTGTCAGCGGTCTGCTGACAGTTTTGACTTCATGTACAAAGCTGAAATTTTGGTTTTCTTTCCAAAAACACGGTACAATATCATTAACTGTCATCACAGACACATAGAAAATCTGTGTAGGTGTCATTTGAAAAATGACAAAGGAGAGCAGACATCTCATTTTGCAGTGACACATTTAAATTCAGACTTTTCACTGCACCCTGTCACTGCTCTGTAATATTTTGCACTTTCCTCCTGTCTGCTCCTCGGCTCGGCTCGGCTCTGCCCTGCAGTTTCAACCAGATTTCATTAGAGAGTCTTCAAAGATGTTCTGGCCGGCGTTTGAAGAAAGCGGGCAGAGAGACGGAGGCGCATTAGTCCGGCCTTGACACTTGACGTTTATTCATCTTTTAATGAGATTCGACACCGTCATCCATCCGATGGCTCCCTGTCCAGTCTGAGTGATTGAAAGTTTTGTCTTGGCGTGAAGGAGAAGGGAAGGTTGAGATCTTTAATTGAGTTGATTGTATCAAACCTCTAATGAAGGACAGAGATTGGGTGCGTTCTGGGGATGATAATTTATCTAATGTGTATTGTTTGGCATGGTAAAGTTAGATCGGGTGAGCCTGTTATAGACTGTACATAGAGTTAACTGCAAAATGCTTTGAACTGAATCCGGAGGTTTCAAGCAGTTTTAAAAATGTTATTCGATATGTGTTAATAGGCAGCCAACAATAGAAACGAGGAATTTCTTGCATATGTAAGGGTCCCTTGACCTTTGACCTCCAGATATGTGAATGAAAATGGGTTCTATGGGTACCCACGAGTCTCCCCTTTACAGACATGCCCACTTTATGATAATCACATGCAGTTTGGGGCAAATCATAGTCAAGTCAGCACACTGACACACTGACGGCTGTTGTTGCCTGTTGGGCTGCAGTTTGCATGTTATGATTTGAGCATATTTTGTATGCTAAGTGCAGTACCTGTGAGGGTTTCTGGATACATACATTTGCATATATAAAACAAGCATATTTGTCCACTCCCATGTTGATAAGAGCATTAAATACTTGCCAAATCTCCCTTTAAGGTGCATTTTGAACAGATAAAAAATGTAGGATTAACTGTGGACAATCATGCGACTAATTGCGATTCATATTTTAATCGATTGACAGACCTAATTAAAATTAAATGTTCAGCCTTAAGCTCAGTATTTGTTGGTCAGATGTCACCCCCCCACCTTGATGGACAACATTTCCAGTTCCACTCCTGCTCAAGGTCAGTTCCTGATCTAATCTTTCATTTCTAATCTCGGTCGTCTTCCATTCTCCCCCGTAATCTCGTGAGTAGTCTTGAGTGCAAGGAGGAAAATACATTACCCCAGAATAATAAAGGTTTGCTATTTGAATTATGTAGCACCACAGTGCCGCTTGATATTCAGTCCTAGTACGCAGCCAGCAAGAGTAAGCACGGGGCCTGTGCGTGACTGTGGGAAAATGGAGGAGAAATTGCTAGCGCTTGCAGAAATCAGGTCGGTTTATGCATTTGCAACAGCACCAGTGCACTCCCTAGCCACATATTAGACCTGTCCACTGTATTACTATGGATATAAGCTGCTGTTGGAGAACAGGAAGTTAATGGCAGACCTACAGTCTGTTCTGTATTAACAGAGAGAAGCAGAGTAGCAGTCATCCTTCATGTGTGAGCCTGTTGGTTGAGCGCTTTTGTTTATGATATTGAGGTCTATCTGTTAAAGATTTGATTTGATTGGCACTTTTTTCATTTTTTTTGTTAAAAATCTGTATAAAAAGGTGGAAAACCTCCATAAAGACTTAAGGGGAGAAAAAAATAATATGAAGATGAGTTGTATCAGAAGATGGTTTTATTTCCTTTCCTGCATTTTGAGCTCACAATTCTTCTTTCCCTCTTTCCATCTCTGAGTTATTGTCTTCTCTTTTCCAGCAGAGGGCAGCAAAGTCCTCTGATGTGCAGCCTTCCTTTGTATGATTCAGTATATTAGGCTGTTGCACTGCCAGAAGCAGATTTACACACGAACACCACCAGACTAATTGTAATACTCCAACAGTGGCTATGACATCAGTGTCTAATGATCTTTGTATTGGCATCTGTGGTCAACTTGCAACCCTGCAATGGAATAATGGACTTATTTGAACTAAATTAATAAGATTTGTTTCGCTTCCAAACTTGCACGCTAAAGTCAGCCAAAGTAATAAAAAAGCGATTACGTGATGGCGCCTTAAGTCTTATTAACTGGCACAAAGGTTCCCGTCAGTCTCGGAGTGAACACATCAAAGAGCGGCGTGTTCTCAGGTCTTAAGTCAGTGTGGAAAATATCAACCCATGACTCACTCACTTTATTAAACTCGAGATTTAGATTAGAGAAAGTGGAAATGTCATATGCCTGTTGGAAAATACTTCACGCCGCGCTCCACTGCTATTGGAGAGATCTCAATCTTCAAATCAAAACATCTCAGTGTTTTTCAAACACATACAGAGACGTATTGTAATGCTTGCATGAGGGCTGCAGCTCAGTGTGATGATCGATTATTCGGGCTGTTATTTACTGATTAGTTGTTTGGTCCACAGAATGTCAGAAAATAGAGGAAAGTGACCGTCACATTTTCTCTGAGCCCGAGGTGATGTCTTTTTTTTCCCATTGCAATAATTTATTGGGAGTAACATCAGGTGTACAGAAACCTACAAACAGAGCACAAATGTGTGAATGTAAGTAATTTTCCCTCCATATTTTGGTATTTCGTTCCCCCAAAGCCCCCTCCCATACAACCCTCACCCACTGCCGATACAAAAAGGATAAAGAACAAAAAACAAAGTTAAATTAAATACAAAAAAAGAAAAAATAATAATAAAAAAGATTAGAAATAAAATAAAATAAATTATAATAATTAAATAATAATAATAATAATAATAATAATAATAATAATTATTATTATTATTATTATTATTATTCTAAAAAAATAAATACACATTGACAGTAACAATAATAATAGAATAAATCCCAAACTACAGAGAGGGTACTCACTATCATAGCAGAAAACCAGCAAACGTTCACACATTTGAAGAGCTGGAACCTGTGAATTGTTTTTGTCATTTTGCTTAAAAAGAGACGTAAACATTAACAACAACAGTCTCAGTCAGACATGAACACTGTGAACAAGGTGTTATTGTCGCTGTTCGTAAAATTACAATGAATTCTGAATTAAAGATGCAGTTTTCTGATGTGATGTCATTTTGTGTGGATGGTGAGTGAACGAAGTGTTGAAGGTTGAGTTGCTTTTTTAAAGTTCATTGTTCATAACTGCAAGGAGTCTTTGTTGCTTTAATCTTTCTCAAAGCTCCCCCAGACAAAGACGTCTGATGCTGAAAGTTTTTGATTTTCTTTAGACTTCATGTCAGAGAAAGAACACTTCTGTAGCGATTTCCATTTTGCTGTGAGTTGGCGTCACTTAATGCTTCATCAGATAATTATTCAGGCTGCAAACAGAAGCTGAGGAAAAGAAATCACTGTTGTTCAAAGACTGCAGTACAACATGAGAATAGATGAATTGTGCTGCTGGCTTGTTTGGTGTTAATTATCAGTTTAAGAAGTCCATTCTCAAAATGACAATAGCTTTTTAGAAGAGTAATCCACAGATTTAGCATTGCACTTCTACAACATTGTTGGATTAATGATGACTTTTGTTGTGTCAGTTTGACACCAGATACAAACACACAGTGTGTAGGTTAACGTTAGCTCCTTTTAAATTAAAGTTAGAATCTCGAAGATTTTTAAAATTTAAATAAATGTCTGTTAAGTTACTATCTATCGCCGGATGAGGTAACACAATGGTGAGCCTATGGCGTGGCAGTATTATGAACTGGGTTCCTATGGCAACATTCCTAGGCAATAAGCACAACTGGTGCACTTAGTGACGCATTTTCCTAAACTCCCAGCAGTGGTTGGATCGCCAGAGAGGGTAGGCGGAGCTAACGCAACAGACTCGCCCTTCAACACATTTGCGAACGAAACAAAAAGAGAACGAAACGGAGATCTTTGAGATTGTAACTTTGTTGACATGTCTGTAGTTAACTTTCACAAAGAGGGACATATCGTCGGTGTCAGAAATTCCTGTTATCAACGACTCGGAATTACAAGTCGGAGGACGACCTGAAAGGTTTTCCCGCTCGGCTGCTCGTAATTGCGGTTTAAAAGATATGAGCTTATCATTATGCTTAACGCTAAGCCGCCTTAAGCAGAGATGAAGAGCGGGCTACAAATTCTAGTAAGATCGTTTCTCTTTAAATCACACCCCCCAGATTTTTTTTCATTTTTAAACTTGTAGTCTTCAACCCCAACTAACGCCGACTCAAGTGACATCACTTGAGGCAACCTTTTTCCTGTGAAGTTCATCTTCAGTATGTAAATATAGCATAAAGATTTGACTCCAGACAACAGCACAGACTCATTGTTTTGTGCTTCGTATCTCAGAATATATTGTTTTACTGTTACATTGCTCCACCTTTAGCTCAGCCTGGCCTCAGGATGACTCATCACCAAGTGTAATGGCATACAGCTTCTTTTATCGTTGTGTAAGCATGTGTGTGTGTCTGTGTGTGAGTGAGTGCCTAACCACTGTGTCTGCACCGGCTGTATTTCATATCCTCTCATTAGATGCAGTGCTGATGAAACTGCTCATTATAATTTATACATGAGGCACTGAAACTCAACAGCCCTGCTTGCCTCATTTTTATTTTTTTTTGAAGAAGAAGAAGAAGTGGGAGAGATTTGGGAGGTCTGAATCTGGCACAGTGTTGTTTCACTTTCTCATTCATAACCATTCAAGTGGTGCATCTCTAAGCCTGTGCAGTTATGTGTCTTGCATCTGGGTCACTTCCCACCTTTTTTTTTTTTCCAAGCATTGTATTTCCTGTTTTTTTTTGTTCCTGTGGAAAGACGTCACTTCACTGCTTTCGTCACCTTTCATTGCTTTCATGCATTCACTTTTTTGTTTCAGTAACATTTTACTGTCTCTCCGAGATTCTTTGTTCTTTTATAGACAGTATAGGCAGAAAACCCTCGGCCGATTTAGCTCTGCTGTTTCGCAATACAACCAACCCCCTAGCCGTAAAATACTAAAATAGCTTTTAAACCCACTGTTATCATCATTTACTCAGTGTTATGGCTGTTCTCCGCACAGAATATTCTCTGTCCCAATTTGAGACTAAGCAATAAATGCAGTGCAGACCGTCCAGACATCTGTGACCATTTAAACGCCTTTAAAGCTGCTAATCAACGCAATATTGCTACTGGTCTTATTACATAGCTGCAAACTCATTGCCTTTCAGCGAAATTTGCCGCTTTGAATGAAAAACATGACACCCTCGTGATTCGTTTAGATCTGAAGATTATAAGGAAGAACTTCTAACTGAGCTTCAGTATCATTATTTTTGTCCAAAGAGAGCTATAAAGCTACATTTCTGTGTCTGGCCCAGCAGGCAGTTATTAGTAAACTGTATAAACACTTGTATGCTTTATCTAAAATGACAAATGCAAGGGTAGAAATAACCTGAAGTTTTGAGATAAATGCCAAAACTGGAAGCTTCTCAATATATCTCCCTGGAAGTTGACATTCAAAACACACCTGACATTTGACAGAGGAAGCTGCAGAGCTCGAAAAACACACACAGCTGTTACTTTGGTTGTGAACCCATCAGTGTATTATATTATCTCGCTCCGCCAGGCAGGGATTCTTATTTGAATAAAGGATAAGTATAAAGCACACCGACAGTGTTTGGAAGTTCGGTGATTGTTTGGCTAAATGTCAAACTATTGGAGAAGGAGGTGTTATTGAGTGATTTGGAAGGATTGTTAGTGTTTAAGGTTTACTGAGAATGATGTGAAACAAAACACATCTAGTCAGCTACAGCGTTGACGGAGAAAATGCCATGCTGATAAGAGACAGGTTAGACGGGACACTTATACTTTAGTGTAGCAGTAGAGGAGGTGTACAGAAAGTGGCATCATGGGAAAACCATACGCTGATGACGCTGATGGGTTTATTTTAAACTTCAAATTTCAACATTTCAGCCTTTTATAAGTTCGTATGTAATATCAGATGCAATATATTCACACAGTAGTTAAATATGGCTTTATGTTATTCAGTCTTGATTGAAACTGTAATAATGTGTTAACAGCTACAACATACACTGATTGACAATTTGGGCTACAGCCTACACAAAATTTCTTTTGTGTGAAAATATTTTCAAACTAAGAGTAAATGATAATGATGACGGATCTAAAGTAGCATCGATCCGACTTTTTAAGTCCCGATACGATACCTGGACTTTGGATATCGGCCTATACCATGTATGATCCGATGAGCTCAATTTTGAGTGTCATGGCAAAGGCTGTGAATACTTACATACATGGGATTTTTTTGTTTTTTATTTTTAATAAATTTGTAAAAATGTTATAAAAACTTTTTTCACGTAATCATTATGGGGTATTGTGTGTAGAATTTTGAGGAAAAAAATTAATTTAATCCATTTTGGAATAAGGCTATAACATAACAAAATGTGGAAAAAAGTAAAGTGCTGTGAATACTTTCCGGATGCATTGTATTTAGTATAAAAAAATATGCTCAAATCATAACATGGCAAACTGCAGCCCAACAGGCACCAACAGCTGTCAGTGTGTCAGTGTGCTGACTTGACTATGACTTGCCCCAAACTGCATGTGATTATCATAAAGTGGGCATGTGTGTAAAGTATGACATGGTTGGTACCAATGATTTCTCTTCACTCTAGCTTTAAAACGAGCTAAATTGCTAGCTACAACGGAAAAATCGCAAGATGTGTTAAAGAAATTAGTGGCCTTAAAACGAATTTGCATTTAACTTTGACAGCCCTAATAAACATAGAATTGAATTGAATAGATCATCCCCATTGTCCCTGATACCAGATCCAGCTATTTGAGTCAGTATTGATATTCAATATGCGCATTGGTGCATCCCTAATCTAAAGGTCCAATTACAACTGACTGATTAATCGATGGACAAAAAAAATCAGTCAGCAACTATTTTGATAATTAATTAATCAGCTGTTTATCAAGCAAAACTGCAATCATTCACTGGTTCCAGCCACCTACTCTTTTTTTACAATATATTATTGTAAAGGTGTGAAGGGACGGGGTTTCCAAAGCTTTTGACCATGCGGCAAGCACTTCTGACGGAATAGACTGACCCCTTAAGACTTCAGGGCTCAGGGTCAAGTTTAGCATCCAATCAGGTGGAAACACAGCAGGAAACACATCCAACCAATTAAAATCTACTTTTCTCCAGGTGGAAAATATGCACAACAACGCTCTCCTCCCTGTGCTGGTGATGACTCATAATTCAGGTTACCATTTCACTCTTTTTCCCCTGTAGAGTGTTGCCCAAAGGAGTAGAAGGAGAGGAAATCCACTTTACTACTAACCCACACACTTCAAAGGTAGAGCTGGAAAGAGGACACTTCAGATGGAGAAGAACGATTTCATAGCAAAAAGGTTCAGGATTCTCACACAACAACACTATCCCCCGGTTCCCAGATGGTGTTCTGACAAAAAAAAAAGAAAAAAAGAGAGTGAAGATGGAAGTGATGATGATAGGGGATGACGAGGACGACCGGTGATGGAGGACAAGCCCTCAAAGTCTAGCCTCTTCAAGAAGGCCGAGAAGGAAAAGGGAGCCTTTGAAGTGGGAGCGCGAGCAGACTTGCCCTATCTAAGCCTTCTGCATACACCCACACTCTCCCCTGCTGACTTGCCAGAGAGAGAGAGAGAGATGGATACAGAGAGAGGTAGACAGAAAAGAAAAAAAGAGAAAGAGGAAGGACCGATGCGAATGGATGAGGAGACAGTTAAGGAGAAAAGATGATGATGAAACAGAATAGCGGATGGCATGAATGAGGAGTCGAGGGAAGGGAGGGTGAATGGAAGAAACAATGACAGAGATGACAGCGCGAGGGCGGAGGAAGAGACAGGAAGAATGAATCAAACATGAGATTGGAGTCAATTAAAAGGAAGACTGTCAGGCTGGAACGGATTTAGAGAGGAGGACGGTTGCAGAGAGACAAAAATGGAGGCAGAGTGAGAGATAGAGGGAGAGAGGGATTGCAAAGTGTGTTGGAGAGTCACCTACGAGTTCCTGAAAAAGAGGTGACTACTGCAGGTTTGCACTGCCAGAGTAGCGGTAATTAAGCAACTCCTACCACATGCACTAGATATACGCAGGGAAAGTGGAGGTGTAGAAGGAGGGCAGTGAAGCCGTGTCAGAGGAGGGAGGAGAGATGTGAAAATGGAAAGAGATGTAGGGAAACACAGCAGAGGGATGATGGGAGGATGCAGAGGGGAAACGTCACTGGGACTTTCCCTGAGCTTTTTTTTTCCCACCCCCTCCTCCCTTGCTTTTTCAGAGTGGGTGGTGGGCAGAGACTCTCTCTGCAAGTCACGCACAGCAGCTCACCACCTCAACTCAGCCACATTGTATACTGTACGTCTCTCTCTCTCTCTAACAAGACCCAGGACTCCCGTAAGAAAAGGCTGCTCACTCAGTCAGCAAATTCAGCCGAGGAAGAAAAGCGTTTGTTTTCGTCCATCAGAGCTTTAAACTCTTCAAAAGATCCTGTTTTTGACAGGTTTTTCCAGTGAGAGTACACCTCTTTAATTGGATTTTACTTGTGCAGTTCCTACCCTGCTTGCGGAGCCAGAAACTTTAACTTCTTGCTGGATTTTCTTTTACTGTTGCTTGTGTTCACTTGAGGCCATCTTGCTTTTTACCATTTCGGAGATGAGATCCAGTTTTATGCAGGTCAAGCCTGTAGCGACACAGCAATGCAGCGTGAGTGTTTACAAGCCGATGTCAGTGTTTGTGCATGGTGTTCTGTCGGTCTTTGCATCTGTTTTGGATGCGGGGTGAATAGTGTAGTTGCAGCCTTAAGGGGTTACCCAGCATTCACTGGGTGCATTTCAGCAGTAAACATCACTTATCTGAAATGGGAAGCATCGCTTTTCTCCAACGCTGAGAGTCTTTGTTGACTTCATAAATTATAGGACAAACTAGCCAGCAGGGCTCGCTCTGGTGGTAAACATTTACACGTATAGAAAGGTCTTTAAATGGGTTTTAAATTGGAAAAAAGGTGAAATACCAAACTTATTCCCCCTCTCCTGGATAAGATGACTGAGATCATTGAATTACTTTGTAATTAGGAACCTTTTATAAAGAGTGTACAATGTAACTAATTGTCTTAGTGGTTAATACATATTTACTAATGCTTTATAGGTCATTTAAGATGTTAATAAAAACTTATTTTGGGTTGGCAGGTTGTAAAAAAATATCTGGCTGTGTTTATCCTTTCTATTTCATAATAGTTACCTTAATGTACTAACATTTTGCGCACTTTGTGTGACTTTTTGGTGACTAAAACTGGACTAAATCATTTTGAGTTGTCATCCATTAAAACAAGACTATATATGAAGGATAAAAATGGTAAAAATGTGACTAAAACTACTAACCATTTTTGTCTAAAGACTAAGACTAAATCTGAAATAGGTGCCAAAATGAACACTGCACTTAATGCAGTGGTGGAATGTAACTAAATACATTTACTCAAGGACTCTACTAATACTTAGAATAAGTTGTTAATGAATTGATTGTGGATCAGTTGATCAGTCAAAGTGTCCAAACTGTCAAAGTTATTTTTCCCAAACTGGCAACTTAAAAGTTGTTCTTATAAATGGCTTACAACTGATGTATAGAGCTTTAACAGCATTATTTATTATCTATTAACAAAGCTATTACTGTAGTTGCAACTATTTATAAAGAGTGTCTCATTAAAAAGTGGTACCAATAAAAGTAAGGCCTTCCAAATGTAGCAACTTAGCCATTAGCTAACACTTAAACACTCATGTTGTCAAGCGGTTTCTCTTTGAAAATGACCACAGTGACCTAAAGAAATGAGAGATTGTTGTCCCGAGGGCTACCTGGTTGATCCTGCCAGTAGCATATGCTCGTCTTAAAGATTAAGCCATGCAGGTCTAAGTACACACGGCCGGTACAGTGAAACTGCGAATGGCTCATTAAATCAGTTATGGTTCCTTT
The DNA here is from genome assembly GCA_916701655.1 of Sebastiscus albofasciatus. Taxonomy (NCBI): domain Eukaryota; kingdom Metazoa; phylum Chordata; class Actinopteri; order Perciformes; family Sebastidae; genus Sebastiscus; species Sebastiscus albofasciatus. The sequence continues at coordinate 9,181 of CAKAOI010035343.1, read as the reverse complement.
GATCGCTCTCACGTTACTTGTTGTCATTGCCAGGCACTTACCGTCAAACTCAGCCATCCATTCGTTTAGTTCACACTAACCAATGACCCAGAGATACCACGTGATACCAACGTCGTTTTACTATTGTCTCACCAGCCTCGTTAGAAGTTGGAACCAAACGTCAGATATCTTCCACAGAGATGAACAAAACCTTCATTTTGGACCTGCCAACATTTTTAAAATGATTAATTCACAATCATAATAATGTTTTTCAGGAAAAGCCATACTTCTATTCGGCACCTTTCTAAAGGCTCTGTAGATGTTTTGTTGTTTTAAAAGATATTCGTCTACATAAAAATGTTATCAATAAGACTTTAAACATAAAGTAGTGCTGTACTACTGTGCTAGCATCCTGCAGGCACAACAGAGGGTGGTAACAAGTTGTAGAAATTGTATGCAAACTAATGCTGAGGATGTTTTGAGGCGAATTAATACAGAATACAATACAACTAAATGTCAAAATAAAATATAACATTTTGTAATAACCAACATTAAGTAGCATAAATCATTCTGAAACCTTTTCGTTTGGTACTCTCCTCTCCTCCTCACGCTGTTAAGACATAAATCTCAACAGTCCCTCGTACATATTTATGATTCGAGACACATTATTACCCACTTCTGGACAAGTTAAACTGCATTAAAAAGTCTCGGCTAATGACAACCACTAAGTCCACCGATATATCCACTCGAGGGTTTCCGCTGAGATGCTCCGACCTCTTCAGCAGTAATTTCCTGTTGCTGTCAAGAGCCTCTTTAATTAGTTAGAACCACCGGAATCATAACACACCTCCCCCTACGATACCTACCTCCTCTCTTTTCCCTTCTTTCACTTCTATATATATCACTCTGCTCCGAGAACCAACCGGCTCCAGGGAGTTCTGTACGTGTGTGTTCAAGCATGCTCCCTTGTGTGTGTGTGTTAGTGTGTGTTAGTGTGTGTTTGTGTCTTTTGTTCATAATGTTTAGGTGCAAATGGGAGTGTGCTCAGCGAGGAATGTGTGAGTGGATGTGTGGAGCTTTTGGCATGCATGCATGAAATGAAATATTCAGGTGACAGGCAGCCACTCTGGTCCTGGAAATCTCTTTCTCTTCAGTGCACTTTATGCAATAATGCTGCCAGGAGTCTCAGTTTGGATTCTGTTCTTTCATTTTGCTGCTTTTTTAAAATTTTTTTCCAGCAGCAGCTTCACTAAACTGTGATATTTACAAGTTGGGAAAAATGACACATATGCATTAAATGTTATTGCATGGAGACACATATATAAATAGATGATAAAGAGCAGTGGGGGGATGTACACAGAGTTGTTGCCCACAGGCTTTAGAGCACTTTCTGCATTATACATCAGCCTCTTGTTTTTTCTTTGTCTTCCTTCCTGCCCCAAGTTACTGCAGGAGATATATCAAAGGCATCAGCTCTTCTTCAACCTCAACTGGATCCGTTTCCAGTTGAATGCTGCAACACAAACGAAGGATATAACCTCTGTCCTCTTTGACTAACGCCAAGTATCATACACCCATGAAGGCTTCGTGTAGTCCTGTGCTCAAGGCTGTTAGAAACAAACAAGAGGCACTCAGGGTACTCGAAGAAATGTAGTGCTCCCATTGCCATATGAAACGCTAAAAGTGGCTTGAAAGGCAGGTTGACATGGCTGAATGGAGCAGAATTGGCTGCAGTGAAAAGTAAATGAGTTTGTGTCCTTTGGTATTTATAGGTTGCTTCTGTAACAGCTCCTGTGTTGGTCTCTAAATGAGTTGCGTGACCTTATCGCCGGTATTGACAGCTGAGTGTTGGTGGAGGAAAAATGGCTGCGTCTTCTTCCTCTTGGCCTTTCCAAGTGACAGGCGTGTCACGGATAAAATGTAGAATATATTTAGCAGTTAATAATGGTTCCTGACCTTTTGGCTCCTTGTCACAGGTTACATATGCCAGAGTAAAGAGTGACGTTCGCTTCTTATATTGCTTAATTTGAATCTTTTTTTTAGAGGCTGTAAAAATATCCATCATTTCAGAACACAAAAATAAAGTTAATCCTACACAAGTATTATTCGTGTAGCCAAAATATAAGGATATATCCTGTTCTTCTGTGCCACAGAGCTTCATTGTAGTCCAAAAACTATGACGAACACGTCAGTGAGACACACCGTTGCACTGGATGACATGTTCCCTCATTACAGTGAACACAGTCACACCCTAAAAACTCGGTGAGCCACCGCCCTTGGGTAATATACCAACTTTTTAGGGCGTCCTGAACACACAGTCACCGTAGTTTATTTTGAGGCAAACCACATACAGTGTTCTGATGTCGTAAATACTCACTAGCTCATAAAATGTGTAATTATCTGCAGCTGAAAATAGTCCTCAACAAATGCTTATTCACTCCCATTCGAGTGACGTTTGCTAAAAGCTGCAGTGGTTACAGCTGTTTTAGGAAATGACTAGCCTTAGAGATGGAGATGGAGACAGTTTAAAACATTGTTGGTTTTTGGTCTTTTCATGGGATTTATTGCCAAGAAGTCAAATATAGAATAATGATGACGTTATCCTTCATCATCTCGCAGCTCCTCAGATTTATTTTGCTACTCCTTGGGTGCCCAGTGATGGGAGCAACTTCATCATATATCAATATGTATTTCTGTAAAGCAATGGAAAAAGTAACTCTAAAGGAAAAACTTGAACATTGAATAGATATTTTAAGGTTTGGATTGTGATAAGAATATAACAGCAGACTCACATTTAGCTGTTTTTTGGCTCCAAAACTTGAATCTGTTTACCAAACACCCTCCACAAATTAAAAACAATACTCTTACATATACACTGAAACACTGACAATCCATTTAACCTTTTCATCAAAAGATCTTTTCATCAAGTCATTTAATGTTCCATATTTTTTCTTCTTGTTTTCATAGCACCACCGAGGGCTAGAAGACATCAGCCCCACTGAAGAGGTGACAGATACGGAGGATAACGAAGAGGAGGACCTGGGTGTCCTGGACGACCAGCGGAGCATCATTCTCCACCTGCTCTCCCAGCTCAAACTGGGCATGGACCTCACACGGGTAAGGCACTGACTTTTAACGGACACGGACTCTGTACAGAGACTGATGTTTAGTAAATGGGATGTTTATTAGTGTGTGATTTTTGAGGTAATTGTTGTTTTCTGAGCCTTTCCTTTATAAAAATCTTACCCTTTCAACTCTTTGGGTTTCGTAGGTGGTGTTGCCTACTTTCATTTTGGAAAAGCGATCACTACTGGAGATGTACGCCAACTTCATGGCCCACCCTGACATGTTCCTGTCAATCACAGCTGGGGTGACAGCCGAGGACCGAATAGTCCGTTTCGTCGAGTACTACCTGACCGCCTTCCACGAGGGGCGGAAAGGCGCCGTGGCCAAGAAGCCCTACAACCCCGTGCTGGGGGAGACCTTCCACTGTTCCTGGGAAGTGCCTCGGGACAAAGTCAAACCTTTGGTCAGATCGAACCAGGGGTCCTCCTGGGAGTCGAGCAGGAGCCCCAACAACACGCAGCAGGGCGACGATTCACCGGGACCAGGAGGCTGCTACAGGGTCCGGTTTGTGGCCGAGCAGGTGTCCCATCATCCACCGGTGTCTGGGTTTTACTGTGAGTGCCGGGAGAAGAGCATGTGCGTCAACGCCCACGTGTGGACCAAGAGCAAGTTCATGGGGATGTCTATAGGAGTGTCCATGGTGGGAGAAGGTGAGTCAGTCTACAACATATATCACACTTGTCACTCACTTCAGTTTGAACTTTTCTTTGTTTCTTTTTTCTTTACTGAACAAGGAGAAATTCTCATTGAATTTTTCTTTTACAAGAGATATCTGGCCAAAGAATGCAGCACAACAACATGATGATAATAAATAAGTTGTCACACACATCACAACAGTGGTGGAAGAAGTACTGAGATGCTTTATTTAAGTAAACATAGTTCTGTTTTTATAATTTTGCTCAGGAAAAAGTATAATTGCATTATCAGCAAAATGTGATTAAAGTATCAAAGTAGAAGTACTGATGTATAATGCCCCTTTTCAGAGTGTTATATACTATATATGCATATAATATAATATATTATATGTTCATCACACTAATTGAGTGCCATATAAACGTTAGGTAGTTAATGAATAAGTACAAGAAGACTGACGCTGCCTGTGTTATGAATGTTCATTTTCTACACACTGTGAATCCGTAACATGCAAGTGTTTTTTCGCGGTAGCCCGTCTACCGAATGCATCACTTTCATCATCATCATCAATTTATCGGCCCTGAACAGTGAAAAATAAACCAGTGACATAACAGTAGTAGCTAGTAACATACTCATTACATAATGTTTTGAGCACATGATTCACCTGATGCAACGCCGCAGCCCTTACTGTTGGATCGGGGCTCGGTTCAGCTGGTTCAGGTGTGTTAGAGCAGAGAGAAGAGGAGCAGGTAGAGGAGGTGTGGAGTTAGGAACCCAGCGTCTACGCTAGAATAATTATAAATAATGACACATTATTAAAAAGATTTCTGAATCTGCTGCTCTATTGATTTACAGAACAGGATTTTACAGAGCAAACATTGCCAGAAGATGTTTGTGGGTTTTTAATTGATAAGACTGATCTTCTTATGTTGCTGCTGTGCACACAGGACTACTTGGCTTAATAATCCAGCTTTGTCTTGTTGACGTATTGTCTTACAATAATGACTTTCATATTCTGTTTACTGATTAAGATGGAACTTTATTTATATTGCACTGCAACATCCAGCATATTTAATATTTAATATTTTTAAGCTGCCATATGCCGTCTTATAAATACGGTAAATAGCAGAAACTATTAAAACATGTTGCTAAGTTTTATGTATTTTTTAACCTTTATTTAAACAGGGTGTCAGCGTGTCAGCATACACGCTCTTTTACAGCAACGCCCTGTTAACAGTTAAATGAAATTACAAAAACAAAGTAACAAGGATGGACAATTAATTAAAACAGAAATCTGACAGTGTGCGGACTCAGTGAAAGCAGCAGTTGAACACTATATAAATAGTGTTCAACTTGATATAAGTCACTTGTGTGGCTGCCTTTGTTATTATGATTAATGAAAAAGCTGTACATGCCTGAATTAATGTTGTGTATTAGTTGAAAATACTTTTTTTTATTGCATCATTTTGCAGTAACTGCTCTACTGAACTGAAAGACTCTTAACACACTGTGATATTTGCTTGACAATACTGCAAACTACGGCCCCAAAAATGACCTTTTAAGTTGAATTAACACGTCTTTCAGTCTCCAAAATTAAAACAAGAACACTGCCCTTTAAATACAGCTCACCATTTGTAACATAAATTAGTAATACTTGTTTTTAAGAAGGCACTTGTGTCAGCTGAATAACAGAAACAAACTGTCCAAAAAAACCCCCTGAAAATAGCACTTTTAAGACCAAGATGGTCACAGCGTCCTGTCCTGTATGAAAGAGTATGAGACGTCTCCCATGGCAATCAATAAGCCAGTCCTCTCCGTCAGCAGCACCATTACACCATGTACAGTCGGCTGTTGGGGATGAGTCACCCTGAGCGGAGACGCAGGAAGTCCTTGAGCCCGATCGACTGAATCTGGATACATGAACCGATTCAGTCAGACATCACAGCCTTTTCAGGCTTCACTGTATCTCTGACCGCCTGTCGGCAGGTTATATAACGCAGCAGTTCATCACCATGTGTTGAGGCTGACGCTGCCTATCAGAGAACACGGTGACCCTCACCCCAGGTACTATTGATTGCTGAATAGCAGTTGATACTGTATTTTTATGAATGGCTCAGACTTCACTGATTGGCAGTGAGTCAGCAACAGAAAGGGAACAGAGGTACAGCAGCTGATGCAGTCAGTTTTTGACTTTGCTGGATTGTGATTGGACCTGTTCGACAGTGTGATGAGTGCGTTGCTCAGGTTTGCCTCTGGCGCTGTAAGGAAGGATGTTTTAACCATCAGAGGCTTCCTGTACACTTCTCTCAGCTATACTGTGTCTTAAAATAGGACGACATACCAGTAGAATGATTATTATCTACACAAATCTGAGATTTGTTGCTTTGATATTACTTTGAACACGTGCTTGTTGTTCATTAATGTTATCCAGTCTTTAAAAACAGGTGATAGTACCCAACAATAGTTAAATACTACATATTTTTATTTCATTTCCATGTACTACAGGGTAACATTTGATGATGTCCTGTGTTTATTAGTGAGCTTTGGAGGTGTTGGTAGGAGGATTTGGTTAACATTGGACAGAGCCTGGCTAGCTGTTTCCCTCTGTTTCCAGTCTTTGTGCTAAGCTAGGTTACCCGGCTGCTAGTGGTATCAGAGTGGTATCAATCCTCTCATCTAATTCTCGGCAAGAGAGTGAATAAGCATTTTTTTCCCCCCCAAAATATCGAACTATTGCTTTGCAAATTATTTTTTATTTATTTCACAGACTATACATTTATTTCACAGTTACAGTTGCTAGTTACTTTGATTTTACATACAGAACATGTGATTAACTTATGAAATATGATGTCTTATTATAGATTACATACCCACACAGGTGTTTTCAGTTATTGTGACTTATCTGACCTACTCAGGTTGTACTAATAAGAATGACAAAGTAACAAAACTAACAAGAGAACGAGAGAGATCAAACCCAGTTTGTCCACGTTGTCCTGATAAAAGGTTGTTTATTTGACTCCTGATGTCCTGAAAATGTATTTATTTAAAAAAATGTAGATTAAAAAAACATTCATACATCTTTCAGGACTTTTGGAGCTATGTGAATTAACACTCCTAGAGATGCTATTCTACTTAATAAATACTTTTGATACTTGAAGTACATTTAACGTATAAAACTCCTGTACTTTTACTCAGGTAGGATTATGAATGTAGGACTTTTACTTGTAAGAGTCATTTTTACACTGTGGGATTGCTACTTTCACTAATAAGCAAAGGGACTTCTGAATACTCCGTCCACCCAGCCCGTTCTCATTCCCAGGGCGTCAAATACCGAGGCTTTGTCACAGCCGTTGGTGTTTGGTACTGCTGCACAAGGCACCCTTTAGCGCCGGTATGAAACGCACCGGTCGTTACATTAACTATAATGTAAACCCATCCGCGGCAACTGTAAATGCTCCGAGAAAGTGCGTCGGGAGTGTGGTGACGTAGTTTGAAGAGTAAAAAAAACCCACACCGGGCGGGAGAGGAAGTGGATGGATCCAACAAACAGAAGGCACTCATCCAGGAGACCACTATATCGTGCATCACGTTACAATCAGCTGTTCTCCCATGTTCACAGCGTTCAGTGTCATTTTCACTGTAAAGACATAGCAGTTTTAAGCCCAACCGTGTTGTTCTTTCCTAAACCTAACTACAGTGGTTTTGTTGCCTAAACCTTAAGTGACGCTAAGGGGGCAGGACGAGGCGGCAGTATGTGACGAGTCTGGATGAGAGCGTGTTGGTCCACCGCAGGCTTTCCATGTGTTTAGGCTTACAGACTGATCTACCATTTATCCTACATGTGACACAGACAGCAGACCTCTTCAATGCTGATTAGTTAATCAGCATTGTACTCTCTTCACATGAGAGCAAACCTATTCAGAACCACATAATGGCTACAGGCCGTTGTTGTGACCACAATGATGCCACATAGTTTACCCTCGTAGGCATTTTGCAGTGAAACGCAGCTGCACAAGTGATCTATTGTAAACATGTGGTTATGATATAAGAACTGAAAGCTATTCATGGACATGTGAGTTGTTGTTTATGACAAAATAAATCCACTTACAGGCTGATCATGAGCGTTAAGTATAAGAGCCTCTCTTATGGACCCGAGAGATGTAAACACAAACTGCCTAAAGGAGATATCAACTGGTTTAGGTAATGTTCTTTCCAGCAGGAGTTAATTGTGCTGAGTATTTCACATTATATGTAATAGAAAACAATTATCGCTGCCTCCAATCAGGTTAAATAATGGAACCGTTATTACTGCCTATACACACAGGACGTGAAAACTCCAGCAAACTGTGCTTAACTTTGTTTAATCACAGCATTAATTAAAATTGCTGATGTAATGGGAGCTTCAGAGACTGTTGATAACAATTTATTTCTCGCATAATAACAGTATACGAGAGCACCATAAAGTGCCAAGTCATTACATCTAATTTAATGTTCATGTGGAATATTTAGTTTCTTGCGTACCTATTTCTCTACACTGCCTGCTGTGTTTTACAAGTGCATAATGAAAATCATTGACTGGCACATAACTGGCTTGGAGAAAAACCTCTACATATCAGCCCCATAGATTGAATTAGTGTTAATCACTCCAACATTTGATTATGCATTTAGACAAAGAGAGGCAGTGAGCAGGGAAACTAGCTGGTTCGACATACCTTCGGAGAGAATGTCCATCAAATTGTTACTAAACCACATTTGAGTTATTAGTTTTTCTTCTCAATGTTATGGTAAATGGACTTGGACTTATATAGCGCTTTTTCAGTCTTTAAAGGGGAATTACACCCATTTTCAAAAATTCATACATGTTTCTCCTATGGTCTGAGACAGTTAAAAAATATTAGTAAACATGAACAACTCTCTCCCAAATCCAAAAACTAAAGCTAAAACTCAAATTTGTGATGTCATAGGGTATAAAGTGTGGAACTGCTCTATAGACAATGAATGGGGGAAGATGTTATAGATCAGGGGTTCTCAACCTTCTGTATCCTGAGGCCCACTTCTGATTGTTAAAAACATTTCCGAGGACCTCCTTCCCAAATAAATTACAAACTGGGCTCCAACAACATTTTTTCGTTTCAAAAACCACTCAAATTTGTGTCACTGCATCCGAGACATATATGTCTGCAAAGGGGAGACTTGTGGGTACCCATTGAACCCATTTTCATTCACATGCCTTGAGATCAGGGGTCAAGAGACCCGTCTGAAAATGGCCATGCCAGTTTTTCCTCGCCAAAATTTTGTGTATATTTGGAGCGTTATTTAGCCTCCTTCCCGACAAAATGGCAAGACATGGTTGGGACCAATGGATTCTTTAGGTTTTTTTAGTTTCCTATGATACCGGTGGCTTTAAAACTGAGCCTGCTACGACCTCTGAAAGATAGAATAG
>CAKAOI010035333.1:15277-32495 GCA_916701655.1 Sebastiscus albofasciatus | reverse complement strand
TATATATATATATATACACATATATATGTATATATATATGTATATATATGGACGTTAAGTTTACTACTAGGCTTCAATACCTAGGAAACAGCGCCATCTCTCGTCGCTATGGAGACAAGACGGTTGCTAAGCCAGCTAGCATTAGCATCCTGCTCCGTCCATTTTGTTTAGCTAGCTTAGCCTAGCCTAGCTTAGCCTAGCCTGTGCTAACGTTACCGGCTGACGGACTGACGCTGCTGTTACCGAGCAGCAGCAGCAGAGATGGATGACGGTGACGAGCCGGGGATCGTCTCTCTCTCACACATCAACACCACCACCTCTTCTTCTTCTTCTTCCTCTGGCTCTAAGAGCGGAGACAAGATGTTCTCCCTGAAGAAGTGGAACGCCGTGGCGATGTGGAGCTGGGACGTGGAGTGCGATACGTGTGCGATCTGCCGGGTCCAGGTGATGGGTGAGTACCCGAGAGACGAGCACTGATCCCCGGCTGAGAGCTCAGCTCAGCGCCGGCTAGTGGAGCTAACGAGGCTAATGCTAGCATACACTGTAACACATCTCTCTTTGTTTACAGACGCGTGTCTCAGGTGTCAGGCGGAAAACAAACAGGAGGACTGTGTTGGTAAGACGATTAAACACGTTATAGCATATTTATATATTATATTTATATATATTTAATCACGAAACACACACTTAGCTAGCTAGCATGCTAATCCAACAAGCTAACACTAGCTAGCTGTCAAAACAGACCAAGCCAGTTCATCATATAGAGTCAAGTCAAGTCAAATGTATTTCTATAGCACATTTATAACAACATGAGCTGACCAAATGATTTACAGACATAGTGCAGAATAAAAACAGGTCAACAGAGCAGACAACAAAATCACACACATCCACAGATAGAAACCAAGATAACATCTGTTATAATGAGCATTATAAAAGTATAAAAGACCAATTAGTAATCACAATTCAAGTACATTCAAAAGCCAAAGAGAAGAGGAGGATCTTGAGCTGTGCTTTGAAAGACTCTGTAGAGGGAGCAGATCTGATTATAGGGAGGAGGGTTTAATTCTCCTTGTCGTTTCATGCAAAGTCATATTGATGATATTAGCCTGAATTCACATTAGAGAGATGGTGTCATTGTATTGTTTGGATGAAACACATTATTTACTTCACATAACGTTAGGCAAATTATCTTCTAACATATATATATATATATATATACATATATATATATATATATATATATATATTTAGCTAGCTATAATAACATAAGAGCTAACTACAGAACAAGCATTTATAATACAGTTAATGCCATAATAACCTCCACCAGTTAACAGTACAACAAAAGCATTTATAATACAGTTAATGCTATAATAACCTCCACCAGTTAACAGTACAACAAAAGCATTTATAATACAGTTAATGCCATAATAACCTCCACCAGTTAACAGTACAAACACATCAGTGACTTAACTATATTCAGTGTGACCCTCCATATTGTGACACAGGAAATTTACCGGTTACTTGCATTGTAAATAGCCGACTTTCTCAAGATTAAAATGTGTTTAGTGTATGTGTTATTTCACCTGATTTCAGATTCACCTTTTATTTTTTACTGAAGTTAAAATAAGATAAGATGAACCTTTATTAATCCCCGGAGGGAAATTCAGGTGTCAAAGCATCAACAGCAGCAAACAGAGTGAAACACAGGAGAGGTAAAGGTATACAAAAATGATACAAACAATAATAGAGATATAAAAGATACAGAGTGAATGGGTGAACATAGTGTGTGCAGTCCGTCAATAAATAAATGTAGTATGTACATATGTGCAGTCTATAAAGTGGTATATAGGATGTATAGTGTAAAGTAAGTGTAAAGTGCGCCAGTGGTTAGAGTCCAATGTGCCGAGGGGGGATGAGTCTGTGGCTGAAGTTGCTCCTCATCTTGACTAGCTCAAGCATGACATAGATACCAATGGTTATCCTTAGGAAGACGATGAGATAGATCTTAAACATAAGTAAAAAATCACATATAAACTTAAAGTAAATCAGTACTATTCACCATTATAATAAATAAGTTTGCATCTTTATATTCTATGCTGTCCCCCCTGTTAATGCTTTCCCTATGTCTATCTTCTTTCAGTTGTATGGGGAGAGTGCAACCACTCCTTCCATAACTGCTGCATGTCCCTTTGGGTGAAGCAAAACAATCGCTGTCCCCTCTGCCAGCAGGACTGGGTGGTTCAGAGAATCGGCAAATAAGCTCCAAGTCCAGGGCGGTCTGATTATCAGACGACACCTGTGTGTGTGTGCACCCAAAGGCGGTGACAGACTTGACAATGATCACTGCAGCGTCCTGTGCAGAGCCACTGACACCGACAACTGTCCTCCTACTTATGAATGCATGCTCCAGTAGTCCTGGTGTCTTAAGGAGGACGATGGACAAAATTAAAGTGGACTTGTTGGGTCACTGATTGGTCGACGTGGCTGGAGGGATCATGAAGAGAAGGATGAACCTCGTTGCAGTGTTGCACTTGTTACGTTATTGTCTCTGTGGTGATGTTCAGCACATCTTGAATATGTGACTGTCTTTATAAAAATAAAGAACTGTGTATAGCTGTAAACATGTTTTTGTTCATCCAGTCATTTGAATAGACATATTATATAATTCCTATAAACAAGTGAAATTATGGAACTTGCTACTTCATGTAGTTCTACAACAAACGTTTTCTTGATCAGCTGCTTGTGTTTAGAACACATTTATTATTTCAAAAGGTTGGCCTCTTTTGTGCAATGTAAAAAGGGTTTGTGGGGAAAACTTTCATATTCTTTAATGCATCAAAAATATAATTTTATTATCAGTACCAGAGCGTAGACAGTTTGATTTAATGCTTATCCACTGTTTAAACCAATGAACATCATCTATGTCGTTCACAATGATTTAGCAAATCACCAAACATGAATGTCCAGTTAAAGGATGGAGTCTAAACTCCTTAAGTCACCTTAATGCCATAAGTACCCTGGCAGTCGACGTGAACTACCTGGACGGCAGCCATGCTAACCACTACTAGCACTTGTTATACATGTATGGTGAGGTTGGCCTTGTCCCATGTTTCACGCTTAATCTATTCAAATCACGAGTGGTGAAATGTAACTAAGAACATGTACTTTTGTACTTGTGTTTAGTTAGCTGCTTGGATGGTGATGATTCAGGAATACGTTTCAATGATAAATTTAATAAGTAATACTTTCAATTGAGCCGTTTTGCACAAGTACTTTTGCTTAAATGTGATAAAAGTGTTTTGTGGATTTTCTGCAGTCACATTCATGCAGAAGATCTCAGTGTTCCCTCTGAAAAAAACCCGCTGATCACAGTTTCCTTGTCAAGGAATATTGTGGGGAAGTGGGGATGACTGATCGGGGTAATTCACTTAGACGTGAAGCTAATGACTGGAACCTTCACTCCTCTGAGTCTGTCAGGAAAATGAATATCTTAGGCTCCTTATACTTAATCAATAAGGGCTAATTTAGTGATAGTCACTCTTTCTCCTATAATAAGCAATGAAGTGTGCTTATACTTCACATATTATACACACAATAAACTATAACGTCTTAAGGCCAGGATCTGCCACCTCACCATGACATGCAGCCAGCCCAGTACTGCACACTTTGTATCTCCTAAAAATAGACGGGCCTAAAGCCTCTTAAGTTCAAACCACATAAGTTGCTTTCTCTTAGTGCCGTCGACGAAGAGGCTAACGTCAAATCCTAGAGGACAGTGGTACTTTTAATGGTACAAGAGGCGTGTCGCAAGAGGTGGAGGATGTTCGGGAGTGCTTGAGGAGCTCAGTTGTGCCTGGGACCTGCAGATGAGTGAGCGGTGGTGTTGTAGTTGATCAGGCCTACAGGTGTGTCAGAGGACACTTCCAGCATGGGTGACCTGCTGGGACTGGACAACCTGGTGGCCAACACGGCCTACCTGAGGGCTCAGCATGTACACCGTGATGAGCTGAGGAAGCAGAGGCTCTTCCTGACGCTGCCCAGACCAAAGATGTCCTCTGCTCTCCAGGCAGCAGTGGGGAGGAAGTACGAGTCTCTGTGTGAGAGACAGCCTATAGGGAAGAAGTTGTTCCAGCAGTTTCTCCGGACCTCTAACCCGCAGTACGGGGTCGCCGCTGAGTTCCTGGAGGAGCTGAGTCACTGGAGCTTTGCTGAAGATGAAGCCAGAGAGAAATCCAAAGAGAACATCCTCGCACGGTTCTGTCGACCTGAGTCCAAGAGTTTCCTCTCGTACCTCACAGGAGAGGAAGCTGAAAGTTGCAAGAATCTGTCAGAGAAAAACTTCGAGGAGGTGACGTTGGGCAAGATAAGAGAAGCCACAAGAGACTTCCTGTGGGGGAAACCTTTCTCTGAGTATCTGAACAGCCCCTTTTTTTATAGGTTCCTGCAGTGGAAGGAGTACGAGAAGCAGAGGATCAACGACAAATACTTTTATGAGTTTAGGACTTTGGGAAGAGGTGGCTTTGGTGAGGTAGGTGCAAGATATCCCTGCATCTGAATAAAAAAAGGGCTGAGCGATAATTCAATTTGATAATTTATTGTCTTCCAATGGAATCGAATCGTGATGAAATCATATATCGAGATATCGTGATGCACGTCATCTAAATTGATAATAACAAGCACATACTAACTCAAATTACTCAGCAAATCTGACGTGAAATATTTTGAGGGAATATCATTTGAAGATTGCAGTTTTGTTTTTACATTTACCCATTAACCTTCAGTTCAATGCGATTAACAAATGGTGTATATATACATGGAAAATATGTTTATTATTTTCATTTTTGAACTACAGTTCTTAATTAAATGAGTAAATACTTGACTTTTCATTTGTTAAGTATTTAATTCACACAGGAGTTTACAAAATAGGCTTTACCATGTGGTTGTAGACTATTAATTTATGACTTAAAACATGCTATATTGTGATATATATCGTTATCAAGATATGAAATGACCTATATCGTGATAGAAGATTCTGGCCGTATCACCCAGCACTAAATAAAAGTGTAAATCTCAGATTGCTTCATGGACTTACAACTAATATGTCGGAGTTAAGACAAGTTTTGAAAGAAGAAATAACATCCTTTCTCAATTCATAAGCAATTAAACACACCCTCAATCAGTTTAATACACTCAGGGGTTCACTCAAAAGTCAGTCAGTCCCAGGGGATGAGGCTGGTGCTTGAGGCTAATGTTAGCACACTTTAGCTTGATATTGCTATGTGACATTAGTACCTTAGCATTTTCTCTATTTGAGCCACTATTACATTACATTTTAGTATTTATCATTATCCTGTAGTTGTTCAGGCTGTTCTCATACACCGTTTGTAGCTATATCTATGAAAAGTTATGCACTGTAATTCGTATATATCCCTCAAAATCAATTTGTATGCAATTCAACTGTGAACCAAGGCCTATGGGAAGGAGGCTGGGTCACGGCCAGACATGGGTCTTGGGGTATGGGGTATAACACATGCGCAGTGTAACTGAAGCTGCGGTCGTGCGTTGTGATTGGTTAAATTTCGGCGAGTGCAGGCCAGATTTTACTGCGCATGTGTTGTACCCCCGAAGACCCAGCCTCCTTTTCAAAGGCCTTTCTGTGAACCAGGAAGTATAAAGAGTGACAAACGCAGCGTAGGAAGGAGGTCGGGGTGGACAAGTAGGTAAAAAAAACAACAACTTTTGCCCAGGAGGCCGGTGTTGGTACCCCGTGTGAAACCAGAAGTCAACGTTGATTTATTTGTCACGTAACTTCTTCTTAACGCCACTTTCGGAGTTGTTTTAAGCTAAAACACCATCTTTTCCTAGACCTAACTAAGTAGTTTTGTTTCCTAAACCTAACCAAATTGTTTTATTGTGAAGACAGAAGTTTATTTTGAAAAGACTGTATGCACGTGACAAGCGTAAATTGACACGTGTTGCTGGACAACGCACGTAAAATGAGGAATAACTTACAACCGTTGTATGAGGATACATTGAGTTGTTACACGTAACCACAGCGGTTACATTGTCTTGCTTTAAAGGACCAGCGTGTAACAATTAGAGGGATCTATTGGCAGAAATGGAATATAATGTTAATAAATATGTTTTCTTTTGTGTATAATCACCTGAAAATAAGAATTGTTGTGTTTTTTTTACCATACAATGAGCCGTTTATATGTAGATAGGGAGCCGGCATGTTTCTACAATATCCCAGAACAGACAAATAAAAGACTGGCTCTAGAGAGGGCCATTTGTACCACCGTAGATTTTCTACACACTTGGCACACGGGAGAAGTTTCAGTTGGTTGCAATTTGCAACCTCACTGCCAGATGCCACCAAATCCCACACACTGCACCTTTAAAGTAGCAGAAACGTATTTCAGGATGACCCAGTAAACACTAAAACAGGAAAACCAATAAATAAAACTGTTATAAAATATAATGTTCCTCTGTCTTGCAGGTGTGTGCGGTGCAGGTGAAACACACCGGCCAGATGTACGCCTGCAAGAAGCTGGATAAGAGGCGCTTGAAGAAGAAAAGTGGCGAGCGGATGGCCCTTCTGGAGAAGCAGATCCTGGAGAAGGTCAACAGCCTCTTCATTGTGAACCTGGCCTACGCCTATGACAACAAGACCCACCTGTGCCTGGTCATGGACCTCATGAACGGAGGCGACCTCAGGTTCCACATCTACCAGCTCGGGAAGCGGGGTATCCGCATGGAGCGCGTTGTTTACTACACGGCCCAGATAACCACTGGGATGCTCCACCTGCACTCTATGGACATTGTGTACCGGGATATGAAGCCTGAGAACGTGCTGCTGGATGCTAGAGGACAGTGTCGGCTGTCCGACCTCGGATTGGCTGTGGAGCTGCCAAAGGGCAAAACGATCTGCCAGAAGGTTAGCGTGGTGACCTGTCCATAGATTAACCTACAGTGCTCGCTGTCAGACACTTGCACTGCAATGCAATCTGCAAAGCCTCTCCATATACTCCTGATCATACTGTTCACGTAGATAAAAATAGCTTGCTTATTTCCCTCTATTGTCTTTTTAATGCCATTACACTGTATATTTGTTCACCCACTACTACAAGCAGCTTACCAGGAATAGATATGATGGCTCTGAGTCGTGCTCTTACAGACAGACATAAGAGAGCATAACCCTGTGTGACTTAAATTAATCTCATTAAAAGGTGCTTGACCTCATCCTCAGTTGGATGCTACACTGGCTGAGAAATGAGCCTGTCAGCATTAGCTGTTTAATCTTCGCTTTACTAATACCAGATATGGCCTCAACGTGTCCGTCCAAGGAAATGAGTCAGGAGATTCTCCTCCTCTCACTAGAGACTCAGTCATCTGTCAGCTGACCAGCCCGTTGGAGGCCAGTTTTTTGTCTCCATGTTTAATTTTGTTTTCCATCATGGGGAAGCTAGCCTCAAATACTTTCGGCCTGAAAAAAAAAAATGACATAAATTCATTTTAAAATGTCTTTGCAGGAGAGTCGTGAGCATTTGAAGTCACTAGCATACAACTTAAATGTTACCATCTAATGCATAGTACCATCCATCCATTATCTTCCACTTATCCTGGGCCGGGACGCGGGGGCAGCAGGCTTAGCAGGGTATTAGCTTGTAATGTACCAGAATTAAGCTTAAAGCTACTTTTCATCTCCACACAGCAGTGTGTAACCTCGTGTTGAATCTTTTATCTTTCAGTGTGGATACGATCCTACAGGTTATAGCAGTGGTTATGCAGCTTTATGGCTTGTGACCCTTCAACATAAAGCAATATTTGCCTGAGACCCCTCATCACCAGTTACATATATCTACTGGTTTGTGACCTCTTCAACCGAAGAATTAGTCTTTTCCTGGTTTTATTTGAATATCTGAAGAGATAAAATAATCCAGTAATTCAGAACAAAATAGCGATAGCAAAGATCAGATGAAAGTCTAAGTATAAATATGTTTTGTACTGCTTTCTTTTGTTGCTAATCATCTCGTCCTCACTTTATTTTTGTGGAAACCTCTGGTTTATAGAGACAGAGTGGCAGAGCTAAGGGACTGTACAAATAAATACTGTAGGTAATACACTGACTATGGATAAGTACCTCATACAACCGCACTTCAAAACACCTGAATATCCCTTTAACAACTAAAAGAGGCAAAGCATAAAACATTTAAGATGATTGGACAGAACCTTAACATTTAACTTTTATATGCTAACAGTAAAATCATTTTCACTATTTTTGTATTTGAAGTAAAACACCTCATATAAACCCTAGAAGTATGGAGAAGGCTTATGTCTCGTTGAATTCTCCTAATGTCTCTCTCCTCTATCTGTGTGTGGTCAGGCTGGTACGACGGGTTACATGGCCCCTGAGATCCTGAGGCAGGAGTACTACCGCACCTCTGTGGACTGGTGGGCTCTGGGCTGCAGCATCTACGAGATGGTGGCCGCCCGTTTGCCTTTTAGAGACTTCAGAGAAAAGGTCCAGAACGAGGAGGTGACTCGTCGCGTTCTGGAGGACGAGTGCAAGTTTGAACACAAACTCTTTGATGCTCCCACCAAAGACATCATCAACCGCTTTCTGAGGAAGAAGGTGGTGCATCGCCTCGGGTGCCGGTACGTCAAAAAACTTTAATTGTCTCAAGCACAAGTTTGTCACATAAGGTTGGTGTAGACGTCATGGAACTAATCATCCATCAAGAAAATGTATAACTTCCTTTGCACCCATGAAAACATAGTTTGTATGATACAGTCCATAGAAACAAGCCCAGGAGCACCAGACCAGTTTATAACTGGAGGTCAGGACACCTTGTCAAAAGATGACAAAACATACCTTTAGTTCTGCTACACAAAAAGGTTGTTTCCTGACGTTTCCCGACTTTTCTTGATGATTTAAATGCCCACAAGTCATCGACATGTACAATGTGTGAGATTTTAAGGGGTCGTAGGCCAAAAAGGTCAGGAACTAGGTCTAGACAACAAGATTCAGACTCGAAGGATAATAGAAATGAGCTTACAGATGAAGCACTGCTTTCTTACCAGCACAACATGGTGCTGAAATTATTAGGAAAATAAATTAATACATTGAAGAAAATCAATGTGCAACTGACTTGAATGCAATTTGTTCAAAACACAGCAGCCAGAGACGAAAACAAGTGCAAGCACCATTTCTGATTTCCAAATATGGAATTGACTTTTTACCACTTATAAAACTCTTAGCGGTACAGCCTAGTCTTACGTTTTTGAACTTTTAATGTGACACATTTTAAGGCTCATCAAGTTATATATTATGGCTTTTAAGTGCCCATATACTGTATACTATATTATTATCTGTATCCACATGTTCAATGCCCTGCACTCCCAAACAGGAATGCTTTTATTTGCCCAGATACGCTGAAACACATGTTTGACTGCCTAAACGATATCAAGCATTGGGTAACTTCTTGAATTATATTATTGCAATGCACAATATCTCGGAGTCAGTCAGACGAAATGCTAATAAAATCTAAAAAGTCATGTCATATTACTCCAATTTTAATGTCATTGCACTGGTTACCAGTGAAATTTAGAGTTTTACTTTTAGCTTATAGAGGCTCTAGAGTATCTCAGTGACTTTTTTACATCCCCACTGTCCTCCTAACACTGAGGTCATCGGATAAGCTGCTGCTTTCCATCCCAGATAGTCGTGTTAGGCGTAAAGGTGTCCGTGCCTTTTCCGTGGCTGGGTCCAAGTTGTGTAATTGCGTCCCTCTACACGTTCAATCAGCCCCGACCATCAAATGTTTTAAATCCAGGCTACAAACGCACGTACCTTCACTGGCTTTCGATGTGTGATAGATATGTCAATATGTGGTCACCGCGGGTTGTTTATAAAATGTGCTTGACTTGGCAGTTCTACAGAGTTAATGCTAACGGGCCTTTTTCACAGCAGACATTTGAACTTGTCAAAGCAGGAAAAGCACAGGTGCTGCTAATAACACTGACGACGGCTCTGATCTGTTCAAGAGTCCCAGTGAGACTGAGGCAGCATGCACAATACCAGGAACCTGAAATCAAAGCATCTAAACAGAATTCAGCCATCATTCATTTCATGATTTACACCTGTGCTTTTCCTACTGTGACAAAATGTCTTCTGTGAAAAAGGCCTATAAGGACAGCTAGTGTGTGAGTTGAACCGCCCCAACAGGTGCAACAAATAAACTCATTCAACTAAGTGCAGGTCTAATCAGGCACAAGTGAAAACGCCTGTGTGGGTGTAACTTTAGTGGTAAGCACACTTTTCTTTTGTAATCTATATTCTGTTATTTCTTATTTCAGTGGATGTTTTGTTCCTTTTTACTGCAGCTACTATTAAGAAGGGTTTTTATAATGAAGCTATAGCATTATGATTACTCTTAAATTGATAAACCAAACATGTAAACTACACATGAGAATCTTCTATATTACAGTATATCATTTTTATCAATTTGATTCCTATTTGTAAAGTGTAACTTCAGTATTTTTCAACCTGGATCCTATTTTCTCATGTTTTTATGTCCAAGTGACTAACATGGACAACAATTTCTGAAATTGGTCCAGTATTGAGGGACAGTGCTGTAACCAGAAGCTGCGAAACGAGCTGACTGTTATTGTCAGATTGTTATTATAAGTGTTTGACAACATCATGGAAAGGACCCTACAGAGAAATGTAATGTTTTTCTTGCCTTTCTCTTGATCTGGTCTGTTTGTTATCATATCCAAGTGCTGCTCAAGGAGAAGTCTCGTTGTGAAATCTGAATATCCGTATATTCTGGCTCAAATAAACACGGGCCACATTGAACATCTTTTAGATAACACTAAACTACGCTTTCTGTACTCCAACATGTTTCACATTTCCACCATGGATGTATTCCACTATTCCACCGTTATCTTCCGGCGACACGTCACCTCGCCAGATTTCAGAACGACACTTCTCCTTCAGCGAGAATCTTTCCATGATGTCAGACACTTTTAATAACAATCAGAGCCTGTAATGGCAAAAACAAACACTTTTAGTGGACGTAAATGACGGTGCCAGCTTGCCCCTATAGCACTATATTGCAGCACGTGAGCAGAAACCTATTGGTCAGTTAGACACAAAATCATGGAAAAATAAGGTCGAGGTTGAAAATACCAAAGTTACCCCTTTAAATGCTCCATATGAACACTTTTACTGTCCAGCTGTGTTTTAATAACCTAATGTTCTATCTCAGTCCAATCATTAAATGTCTGTTGTGTCTTTCTTAATAGTAGCGGGGATGACCCACGGACCCACGCGTTTTTCAAGAGCATCAATTTCCGTCGTCTGGAGGCCGGGCTGGTGGAGCCCCCCTGGGTGCCAAAACCCAACGTGGTCTACGCCAAGGACATGGACGAGTTCAGGGACCCCTCCGAGGTCGAGTCCGCTATCAAGTTCGAGGGCAAGGATGAAAAGTTCTTCAAGCAGTTCAGCACAGGCGCCGTCTCCATCCGCTGGCAGAGGGAGATGATCGACAGCGGAGTGTTTGACGAACTGAACGACAACAAACTGAACAGTCACGGCTGCGAGACCATATGGGAATCCAGGACGTGCATTATTTTGTAAGAAGACTCAATAGTGTGTACGACTGGCTAATAATACACTTGAATTTATTTGACACTTCCAAAGTGCCTGGTATAAAACCAGCTGAAGCAGCTCAGGTATTATTTTAAACAGGCCTTTTTCCTTTATTTGAATGTATTTTCTTCTGAAAGAGGAATCATCTTAATGCCACAGCCAAACATCTGATGATGGGACTTCTACCTCAGTGGTAAAATGAAACCACAGTCAGACACGCTGACATTGTACTGCAACTGCTGCTTTTATACTTTGCCCTCTATTCCTGGTGAGACAGCAGACCCCAGCGGCGTGCATAGTTTCCATTACATCACTCAGCCATTTTGGCAGGCCTGAAGTGTTTACATGTGTTAGTAAACAACCGATATAATGTCTGTATGTCGCTGAATAGCAGCAGGATTATTATCAGTATTTAAAGTAATGTGCCACATTTGTTACACAGACATAAATGCCATGAATGCCTTTTGGCTCATGTGAGCCGACGGTGTGAAATGTGACCTCGGTGAAGTCCCTCAGTAGCAGACGTTCACCACTAAGTGCCGCCAGACGCCCGTGAAGTGCGTTCAAACCTCCCGCAGCACTCTTCATCATCCCCATTATCCTCCTGGCTGAGCTGCTCCGGTATTTACAAGCACTGGATGACTCGTTCAGCTTTAACAAGGGAATGCAGGGAGACAAATTGTCGTAGTTTTTCCCCCGCAAAAAAATAAAAAAAAGATGTTAACATTGAATTTGTGGCTTTAACAAGGCAATACCAACCCCCTTTATTACCCCCCAAACCAGCCTGTGTTTACAAGCCATACACAAGCTAAGAAAGAGACATTTACTGCTTAAAACATAGCAACATCAAAACATATTTAGCTTTTACAGATGGTTAGTTCTTGTATCCATGTATGGACTGTGCTAACTGCATGACAAAAGCTCCAGGTTCCATGTGCTATTGTTGTTAATAAATATTGTTTAATTTGAGTTTTCATCCCTAGATGATTGCATAGAGATGAAATGAGGGAGTAACGTGACAAAGGTCCCTGGCGAGACTCAAACCAGGGATGTTGTGATGTAGCATCTTTGTTCTACCAGGATGGCCTAGGTGTCTTATTTCTGACTCAAATTATAATTTAAACCTCTGTTTTACTTGAAGATGTACTCTGTCATGCATGTCTTTTATAGTCTATTTGTGTGGCATTGTCAATACAGAACAGTGCCAATAATATTTTGTAATATTAAAATGGGATTTTCCAATGTGACCTTTTTGGCTTCTAATGATTTTATATGCTGTTATAGCTTTGTGATACTTTCTTGCTTCATGCTTGTGTTTTTCACAACAACGTTTGATGAAAACGCTGCAAATATGCCCTCTTGGATGCCCCTATGGTTGATAAAACATGATACAGCTCCCTTTAGAGTTCCCTTCCAGTAGAGAAAACATGATGAAGTGCCCTCTAGGGTGCCCTTCCAGGAGAGAAAACATGATGAAGTGCCCTCTAGGGTGCCCTTCCAGTAGAGAAAACATGATGAAGTGCCCTCTAGGGTGCCCTTCCAGTAGAGAAAACATGATGAAGTGCCCTCTAGGGTGCCCTTCCAGGAGAGAAAACGTGATGAAGTACCCTCTAGGGTGCCCTTCCAGTGGAGAAAATATGATGAAGTGCCCTCAGTAACTGGCTGTCATTAAATCAACACTACGATGCTGTGTCCTCCCTACACATGAAATCATAGCTGATGTTCTCCTGGCACTGCTGTCAGTCCTTTTTAGGGCCTGATGTCTCTTCTCCGCTGCTCTTTCATAGCCCAACTAACGCGCACTAACTATATTCTGTACACTAGTGATGTTCTGTACAGATGACATTTTCCTGCCGATCGCTGAATAAATACTTCCAGAGCGATGCATAACATTTATATGCATGTCATCCTCAGTTTGTGAGGTGTGCACCGTGCGCCCACAGCGCCCGGAGGGGAAGCTCCGGTACCGACTGCAGCTAGAGAGGGGAGAAGACTAGAGCAGCGAAAATGTACATTTCAACTTCATTAATGCTTCTCACAGTACTGTAGTCTGTATGAAATGATTATTACATGCAAAAAAAAAATCTTCTGTGAGCTGGTGCCCCACCGCATGCAGCTGGTGCCCTTTTTATTTTTTCCGCCCCTGCCCCTCAGACAGCCTGAGTCCGCTACTGGGCTCAGATATCATCATATACCTAAACAGCCAAGGTCAGCCTGAAAGAGGAAGGTGCTTTATAGTAACCACAGTTCATTCATAAATTACACTATGACCTCACCTCAACATTTGATCCACGGTGCATATCATCCGTCACTCAGTGTATCGCTCCAAAACCTCAGACACATTTCGGTAACGAGGGACAGATAAACATATGTTGTGCTAATTCCTGCGTGGTGGCGACCTCACGGGGCCGAGTAAGTGGTCCCGTTCACGCTCAACTGTCATGAGATTAGAGGGTGGTTCAGATGGAAATCCAAGACGCAACCTGATCATCGTTGGGCTGCAGGGGCCGAGTGGGGAGTCCACTGTGGACGACGTGACGACAAGACAAACACGGCAGAAGGTCTCCAGGAACATGTTTTTACCAGGTGCCTACAAGCTTCTGCCAGGGTTTAGTTCCCCACGGGTCGACGCTCTAACTCCTGCCCTCCAACACACACTCTGCAACACACACACACACATACACACACACACACACTGCCCGTATCATTGCACATTTGCACTCATGCATGCAGATACACACACATGCATGCTCATTTTTATGCATCTTCACATACTTGTGCTGATCATGCAGGCAAAGATGTACACACACTCGAAATAAACACTCTCACTTCCACACTCTGACACACACACACACACACACACACACACAATCTTATTACCTCTGTGGTAGCAGGCATGGGGTTTTAGAGATCAAAGCAGGACAGGGTGTAATTTGGTATCTGCGTTTGTTACATGCCCATGCTCTGGATTCACATCAAAGGCATGTGCCACACTTCAGCTGAGCCCTGGCATCCTCAGGATGATATCACACCAGCGATACTGCTGCTTTTTCCCTTCTTTGGCTTCAAGTATGTTGAGCTTACATGCATACAGTATGCGTCTGTGTTTCCATAGATGTAAACATGAAGATTGATTTGTGCCTATGCATTTTGTGTGTGCATAAGTGTGTGTGTGTGTGTGTGCGCATTTAGGATATAGGTGAGAAAACGGTTAAACAGTGGAAACAGAGAGGCCATTGTCTGCTGAGGCAAAGCGAGAGCCAGCCATGTGGGAGAGAGATTGAAGGGTTGTTGCTCGCTGTCTCGTACTCGTTGCTAAGTGTGATTTTTTTAGGGGGTGTAAAATCTGTTTTATGTAACAAAAATGTAGATAAATCAGAATCAAAAAGAGTCATTGTACTGAGCTGCCGGCAGGGAGACCCCGCTGCTGCTCAGGAAGTGTTTAGTTTTGGTTAACATTCAATTTTCTAAGCTTCATTGCTTGAATTCTTAACATTTCCACAAATAAGTGAATTCCTGCAGGGCGGTCCAACAGAAACAGAGCGTGAGTGTGCATGATGTTCTTCCCCGCTGAGGCCCAATGGGCAGTTTCCATGGCGCCCAGACCTCAGACCCCGTCCCCTGCCAGGGGCTGGACAACGTCATGGATAGAGTCTGATCACACACACACACACACGCACACACACATACACACCACACAGTCCCACACTGAGCCCTCGTCCTATCACTGTACCATGTTTGGTCCCTTTACTGCAGAAATCATCTGTCTATGTCATTTAATCTCATGTTCAGGCTTCAATATTTATTTTTCTTGCAACATAAAAAAATGCTGCCAGTGGGGCCAAATAATGAATAGCTCCCTGCATAACCCCACGTTTTGGGAATTTACTAAAAGAGTATCAATGTCTTGAACCATAACTGCATGGCACAAGAATCAAGAAAATGACATGTTTGCACAGGATCCCTGACAAAAGTTGATTTGTATTTGAAGCAGAGGAAACGATCTCACCACATAAACAGATTGTTGTCCCTTGATTACTGTAAATTAAATGAGATTCTAATGTTCAGAAATAGATGAAAATGACTTAACCAGGACTTTTTGCAGGAGATTTTGCTGATCATCCTGAAAAAATGACACATTTGCTAAATGAATAACAATTCACTTGCAAGGCTGGATTAGGCTATCAACCGAGCAAAGCAGGTTGCTGAAGGACCCCGAGGTTTAGACTACTTCATATCAGCTGGTTGTTGCAGTTTTTCTGAAGTACAAGTAGCTACATCAACTAAGACAGTCCTTTCATTTTTTTTAATGTGTCAAAATCTGGTTTTAAAACCGTAAGTATTTCACTCTATGTTGTGCTCACATGGTGCATATTCCTAAATAAAGTTTCCTTAGTTCTTAAAAAGTGCTGGACACAGACAAACTAGGACCAGGTAATATTATTCCAGCATAGGAGTACTGGTTAGTGTCTGTGTCTGGAGAAATAGCCTAACAAGCCATCATATTTCTGTGTCTGTTTCAGCCATTTTTCCATTCGGCTACTTTAACTATTTCAACTGTTAATGCATCAGACCGGCAATACGTTATCCAGAGTCAGCTCACATGACCACGGGTGGGAAAACAATCCCTCGTCCCTCATAGACGGCAACAGCGTAAACAGAAAAAGTTGAAACACGTCTTCGAACTTCTACTTTAAACAAACCGGTATTAGTAATAACTCTATGCCAAAGAGTTGCTGTGTAGTTGGTTGCACCAACAATAAATCCAAAAATGCTGATCTCCGATTTGTTCCCCCGCCAATTTCTAACAAAATATATAATTGAGCGAAAAAGAAACACGCAGTCATAGGAGAGTAAATGACAAAAAGCTGTTATGTAGCCGGTTAACCGAAGCTTTCACCCTGAGATTTGAGGCACATACGACAGTGTGGTAAACGGCTAAATGATGCTGGTGACAGTGACTAGCATGGCTAGCTAACGTTAGCTTGAGTGTGAGGCTGCTGCAGTAATACAGTCATGAATTAACGTTAAAGTGGCATCAGACTGTCGTCTCCAACTAAATCTCAGCCTATAGATCAAACAGTTGGTTATTGACAGGCTGGTTGATTACAGACAACACTCAGCCTGACGTGATTCAATCAAATATGTCTAGATGTCTGGATGAGCAACTGAAGGGACATAACGGCGATCAACCTTAATCTATTAAGGTGTCACGAAGGCTCAGGTTCAGGCAAGGTCGCAAAATAATCATTAGACATGCAACAAACGCTTGAATAACAAGAGATGAATGCATATGAACTTGTTAAAATTACAATCCAAACATACGTCAAATTGCATTGAAGTCTATGAGATCTTTCTTTCCTGCCTTGACTTTTTGCCAAGTTTTAGCTAATCATTTCAGCTGTTTGTCCATTTTAGCAAACTGTTTAGACTATAAAGTGTTTGCATCACAACACGTTGTGTTCAGGTGTTACGGCTGACTTAATATGACTTTAATCAAGTCATAATTTCTACTTTAATTTTTTTTTTTTTTCAAATTAGCTGAACCACTCATCAATCTTT
>CAKAOI010035333.1:0-15257 GCA_916701655.1 Sebastiscus albofasciatus | reverse complement strand
CCCCCCCCCCCCCCCCTGGCAACTGCACACTGGGACTGCACCAAACTTTTTAAACTGCTATCCTACTTCCTAACTTTCCGTTTACCCATTTCCCCGATCGGCACTCTGTCACATCTCTCCGGTCACCTGTCGCTAGGAATAAAGTTCTCTCCCACAAGTAGAAAATCCCATGGAAACAGCTTAAAGTTCAAAAAGTTACAGCATCCTGAAACCCGAGTTAGCCGGAGTGCAAAGCTTTCTGATGTTCCTCGCCCCTCCACTGCAGGGTGATTGAGGATCAGCACATCAAACGAAGGCAGAGGGATATAATGATACAGAATACTGTATGAGGGAAACACTTTACAACCCCTCATCCTGAACTGTGAAGGAAAAAAACAGTTGTGGTGCAATGTGTTAATGTACTTTAATTACAGTACACCATGTTGCCTCAGGGGTCACTGACCGAGCGGGTTTTGGCATCTGTTTGTGTGGACGTCCATGTGTGTGTGTGTGTGTGTGTGAATGAGAGAAGAAGCAGGTATGAAAGCAATCGATTCCACAGTGTGACACAAAAACAGAAATCTAATCTGTGAGGTGATATTAGTTTCTAAGAGTGTATCCAGTTTGATTTAATTAGCTGGTACTTATTGCATTCTTTGTTAGCGGTGTAATATGACTGACAGTTGGCGCGGCAGGCAGTCTGGACCGAATCCAAGTCCATCTCTGCTGTTAGTGTGTGTTCCCAGACTCTGTAACCTGCCTCTTCCAGTCTGTCACTGCTGTTTCAAACTCTCAATATCCCTCTGTGTGTGAAAGTTCACTCCGATCACACCATCCCTGAACATCTGGGAGGTGTCGATACACATCTGCTGATGGATAAAATACTACAGACAAATCTGCAAAGCTGTTTCTGTAATAAAGAAATATGTGTGAACTATTTGGGTCGGTTTAACACCGAAAAGAGACAAGTAGTACTCCTCATACTATGACCAAACGATGTGGCATTTCCTCACAGGTACTCCTCATGCCGTGACTCATTTGGTCCCGTACACCAGCAGGAAGAGGAATTCAGATTCCTGGCAAAAAGTGTAGACTCCTAAAAGGATGCACCTTGTCCCCCTTTTTCATTCATAATGGGCTGAATGTCAGTCTGTAGCCGAGGTCTGGAGAGTGTCCACTCTGGTGACAGCAGCCTGGCATCTGCGCTGTTTTCAGATGATGTCATGGCTTCATAAGCCATATAAATTTGGCCCAGGTGAGAGAGAAGCAGCTGCCCCAAGTGAAAGAGTTTGGGTACGGTATCTCACATGTTGTTAACTATGTCCAGACACTGTGCTGCGGTGCACAGATGAGATAAGAAGATAATTCTGGTAGAACTCACGGTGCCATGAAGTTTCGCCAAGAGGCACATGAAGTATTAACTTCTAGCGCTGATTTGCAGAGACAAAGGATGGCAAGCCTGGTTGTTCCCTTTAGGTATAAAAACAAGTATAATAGGTTCTATGTTCTCTTGTTTTACCGATATTTATAGAAAACGCATGGCAGCTAAGACAGAGAACATCAGTCACAATATGCACACTGTAGCCCGAAACGTCAGCTATGGAAATAAGTCAGTTACTCTAAAGTACTGCTGCCCTCTTTGCAAGTTATTACACTTGTTTTTAAACTAAAATTTGTCAAGACGTCTCAAGCTGGGTTTATACTCGCAGTAGTGTCCCCAGCACAAGGGTGCGCAAGCCAAAAATGATTTATTTTGTAATGGTTTATTTCACAACAATGACCGGCTCGCTGGCTAGAGATGATAAAATATGTCCATGAATTATGAGATAGACAGTTAATTAAAATTCCTCCTCGGCATTGAGGAGTTTGGTTCATGGCGTTTCGACGGTCACGCTCGTTAACTTCTTGCTTCTTCACAGAATCTTGTGCGTGCTCTTAACTTGCGTGCCATATGTGGAAGCCCAAAGCTAAATAAAGCTTTAAGCAGTTATAGAGCACACCTCCCCTGAAGTTTTGGGTCATGTAGATGGTAACCCACAACTGGCGAAAACTTGCAAAAACTCTCGCGAGACTCGCTGCCCAACGACCTATCCTAACCTAACCACTCAAGGTCAATGCCTTAATTTGTTTCGCAAATTGTGGGGTGCCATCTAGACAAGGTTCTCATCCCAACTTGTTCCATACTGCAGCTTTGTCGCGTCCCTTGGCATGACTTTATTTTTGGCATCAAAACCACTATCGTTAGGTTTAAGAAATAAATACATGGTTGGGCTTAAAACTACATATGTAGTAGTGAAAATGTAAAAATGACACTGAACATTGTGAACATGTGACACAAACAGACAGCTGATTGTAACGGGACACGAACAGCACCAGCAGTCTCCTGGTTGACTTGCTGTTGGAGACGTTGGACGTGTTTGTTGGAATGGCCCATTTTTCAGCTTTGTGAATATGTACATATAGAACACAGAAATGCAACATGGGGTGTTTTTCATTTGAGATAAAGAAAAAAAAATAAATACGATAAATATACAAATTTAAACAAAAGAAGGGTGTTTTAGGGGAAATATACATTTAAATTCCTCACACATTTCTTCAAATTCAGCTTCCTGAAGCCTCGTGGAGAAGGTGATTCTTTCCCTTATAATAAAATGTTATGAATTATAATATTTTTATAGATGGGGTGTCTGGCTTAAGCCATTTATTTGTAATTGCTTTTCAACAGTCAAGGTAAAATTGCCCTCACACTGACAACAAAAGAGGCTCTTCAAATGCAAAAAGAATCAATATTTTAATATATTCCATCTGCAAAAATGTGACAAAATGTGACACAAAATTGTTATCGGAGAGAGCAGTCAAACAATATGTGGTAGCGGGTTGCCACCATAATGGATAAACGGATGGATGGATATGGATAATGTATTTTCAGGTCATATGACGATCATATGTTGTCATAGCTTTGCAGTGTCACTTTGTAGTCCAATGAAATACTGGCCAAACTAGGGCTTAACATTTTTCATCCTAATAAGCTTAAACCTCTTTGTGTTTATGAGACATAAAGATAGATAATGTCGGTTCCCAGATGGGAAACGCAGTTTTAAACGCTCTCTCTGGACGCTGCGTCCTCAGAGGTTTACGTCTTGTTGTGACAGGCGGTACTACTTCAGGCTGTTTCTTGTTGCAGGCCGTCTCTTGGCATTTAAAACCCGACTGAGCTCAAGTGACGACGGCCATAACTTAACCGTTGAGAATGCTTTCAGTGGTAACACGCCTCAAATCTAAAAACTCCACGCTGTAACCTTATCTCTCTTATTTTTATCTTTGGCGAATGACGTTTTTATACTCACATGTATGATGGATTAATATCTTGTGATGATCATGAGGATGTGGGCTGTGGTCTCCCACACACAAATATGCATGCACGCTCACAAATATGCCAGCATAAATACACACGCACACACACACATACATACGCACACAGCCCCCAGATGTCTCTGGACATGGTCTGCTGTGACTCCAGTACATTTGTTTATCCCTGCATGCATAGTTAACTTTTCATGCCCTGCACAACAGAGCGCTGCACTTTTCCACTGCAACTCTTTTCCACTCGCTCGTTCATACGTCGAAACACAATGGACAGAAATAAAATGGTAGAGATCACTGCTTTTTCTTGTTGAAATGAAATGCTAATTGTTTCAGTGGTGGACAAAATGAGACTGAAATACCAAATACCAAATGCTTGATGCCACTGTGCTTGTCACACATCTGCTCTCTGGCATGAAACACCACCAGCAGACCAACACACACACATATCCACGACTGAATTGTCAGGCATGCCGTGCCTGGTGTCCCAAAAGTTTCAATCCAAAAGAGCATTCGGTGATGCTGTTGTGAACGTTGATGTTTATTATACTCCTACTGCAGCTTTGTGAACGTTCAATCAGTGCTTTCTCACAGGTGTATTCAATTACCTACTAATTAAACCTCTCATATCGAGGTAACTTGTCCCGCCCTAACAGGTGCAACAGGAGCCTGAGGGAGCTGTCAATCAACCCCACAAAGTCCTGAGAAGAGTGTAATCAGGAAACATAAGGGAAAACACCTGTGTGGGTGGAGTCCAGGTGCGCAGGGGTTTAACCAATCGCTGGTTTGCTCTCAGATTTTAATGGGAATCTATGGTTTATTTCAACTTGAGTTTATATTTTCGTAGCTATAGTCATTGGTTTTATTGGTATATTGGTCTTTTCTATTAATAAAGTTGTAATTGATCATAAAATTACAACCCAAACTGTCTGCACGCTCATTGCTGATACACTAATTGAACGGTACTAGTGTAGTGCCCATTGGGGGGGCGTGGTTGTTCGGCGAATGTGCATGTTCAGATCGGACCGATTGCTTGGTTCCTGGTATTGCTGCTTGCAGCGTTGTCAGGGGGGTGTGGACGTTAGGAGCGCGTGGCCATTCAAAGCGAGCCAAACGCTGAGCCACGGGAGAACCGCTCATCGCTCGTTGACTCCAGGGAAGTTAAGAAGAGTTTGGTTGTATAACGTAAAGTATATCCAGCAGTGAGCTGCAGTCAATGAGCCACGGTCTGCCCGCTGCAGACGACACGCTCGACTCAGTCTACAGTGTTGTAAAAACAATGTATTCCTCATTAGTCACTTAGACACAAAAACATTGGAAAATAGCGACCAGGTTGAGTTACGACTCCTTACCTCTTTATAAATATAGCAACAATTAAAATCACATCAATAACATCAACTCTCTTTCTTAATCTCACCCTTTGCTCTTATAGGTGAGAGTTGTGCAAACAGCTGCTCCGACTGGGTCACATGCTTTGTCACATTGTTAACACATAATAACCCAACTCACTGTTGTAAACATCAAAGTCTGTCTCTTCTGTTTTTGATGTCGATGCAACGTCCCCTGTTGTTGCTTTGAACACACACATATACCATTATTACTCTGCTGGTGTGAGGACGAGAATGTCTGGGAAGTATACACATGCAAATGGACACACACACACACACAATACACATATGCACACACACACACACACACACACACACATACACACACACACACACACACATATAAAGCCAAGGCACTGGCATGTCTGAAAAGAGCCCTTTGATGGTGCGGCCCTCACTCCTCATTTGCCGTTTGAGTTGGCATTGGAAGAGTTCTCCTGAGGTCCCCCTGCACACACACACACACACACACACGCACACGCATACACACACACACACACACACAGAGCCCTGAAAGCTTGGTGGAGCCTGCAGGGAGTCAAACTGCTCTCACCTGTTGTCTCTGGCAGCCTAAGAGGGGACGATTAGCGCCCAGCACTGACAATATGCTCTTTGTTCCCCTCTTTCTCTCCCACTCTCCCTCTCGGCCATCTCATACTCGCAGTCTGTCACTTCTGCCACTGCTCATTTCTCCCTCCGCCCGGCCTTCTGTCTTCCTCTGTTTCTACCTCTCAATGTCTCTCTGTCACTCTTTGTCTACGCGTCCATCTAGCTCGCTTACTATTTCTGTCTCCCTCCCCTCTTTCTCCCGCTCTCTCTGTCTCTGTCCGCCTCTAATGCCCTTGTGGCCATGAGAGCAGTGTGTGGAAAACAGTTGAGTGCTTTATCGCAGATCATCGAGGTAATCCCTCACAAATACGCTCCGTGGTGGCGCTGCGCACATGTGCTGCAAGAAGAAGTATCGTCACTGGACCAATCGCAGCGACCCAGGCCAGATATAACTCATTTTGCTTTATCAAGCTTCGTATAGGTCAAATGTATTAAACATTAGTATCGATGTACAGGATGAATCGAGCTCCGGAGAAATGTGCGGTTCGCAGCACATGTTCCAGTCCGAATGCATTAGCATGTATTAGTGAGGCCCGGTCATCCCTGACTGGCATCTGTGGGTGAGAGGGTGTAACAGCGGTGCGTGTGTCCCAGCACAGAGGCCGTAAACAGCCCGGCTGTGACATTTCCACAGGCTGGGTCACAGATGTACAGCTGTATAAAGTGGCCTTTATGACCAGAGGGGGAGTCCTCTGTGAGATCTGGGGGAGTCGAGCTGGCGTTCCTCCGCACATTGAAAACATAGTGGACAGTGTTGAGGGAGGGGAGGTGAAGGGAGGAAAGGCGTGTCTGTCAGCTCGGTATCAGCTACACTTAAACATGAAAATAGCATTCGCAAGAGGCTCCTAGGTTTCAGTCTTATTCAGTGGGTGTTAAAGGAGAGAGAAACACAGTTATATTGACTATTAGGAGCAAACCTTGCATTGTTTAATCCATTTTGTTTGGAAGTTTTATAATAATAAATAATATTTATAATATTTCCAGTGCCTTAATGAATCCTGGTCTTAATGATGATATAGACTTCACATGCTTTCTGTGAATAATAAAGTATTAATATATATTTTTCTTCTCTCTGTATAGGCTCCCATGTTTGTTTTGCAGCCTCTGCTGAAAAGTAGGAGTAGTTTCATTGATGATGGACATAAATTACTTGTTTCTGTGTTATTTCTTTGTAATATTTTGTAGTATAATGGTGATCATGTGATTGTCTCCCATTGGTTGTTGATACCATATAGGTGAGGCCACATCCGTCTGTTTGTTTTAAGCCCTGACGAAGACCTACAGTGGTCGAAACATGTTGGCTTTTTAATGATTTAGCCACTACAATAAAGTTTTTTTATTATATTTCTGTCCTCGTTGACACTTGTTTTAGTATTTTGGAGTGCCTGGATTGCCTTCCTGTCTATCCTGATTTCTCTCCCCGTTTTCCAAGAGCACCCGACACGTTTTACCTTACGGTTGAATACACAGAGCAACCAGTTATCTCTCTTTCCAATATATTATTATTTGTTTTAGAGAAATTATAATGATTGGATTATTAAATGTGTGGGCTAAAGAAATACTATCGGTCCATTAATCTCAATTAAGACTATAAAACACTTGGATGGTATTGTGTGCGTTCTATCTCTTGTGCATGTGCCAGAGTATTTGCACACGGCAGAACGCCAGCCCTTATGTAGTGTTTAGTACAAATAAGCAAGAATGGCGTTCTTATTGCACGCAAAATGACTTGTGAATTAGACTATTGTGTCATTCATATGGCATTTAGTGCAAAGCAGACTGAGTAGACATTGTGTGTGAGGTTAGGAGCAGCAAACCCTCTGATCAGTCCAGCTTCATGGTTGTTTATCTGACTGTTAGCATAACTCCCTTATCACACCTGCTGATACTGTGTTTCCGTTCACCTGACCAGTGAGCAAACACAAACAGTCTTTGCATGTATAATGTACACACAACTGAACAATGACTTTAGTGTAGTGATTGGGAAAGGGAAAGTAAAACAGTAAATACGTAGGAACCACATTTAGCAGACCAATTTAAAGTCAAGTCAAGTAGAGCGCATTTAAAAACAACACATCTTGACCAACGTTCTTTACAGAGGAATAAAAACACTTTTAGATAATTAAAATGAAAATAAAAAAGGTATCAGATATAGAAAACCCAGCATTAGTCTACAGACACACTTACTGGCCCTCTTGTTTGTGTTGGCCCCTCTGAGCCTGCAGCCCAGTGACTTGGTTTGAGTTGGCACCGGTGAGCAGCTGGAGCACAAACACTACCTGTCAGCTCCTGGAGGCTCCTATCGTCTCCCGGAAAACGCAGCCTGAGTCTGTCTTCTTCTACTGAGCTGCAGTTCATACATTCATATGAACCGTCTCTATAAAATGTGAAGTAGGATGTCATTTTAACTGACCGAGATGCCTTTTTCAACTCTGAGCTGTAGTGACGACCCCAGAAACCCTGGCAGAGAAAAAAAAAAATCACATCTGAGCCAAACTCTCTCTGTAGTTCTTCCACCGTCCATTGAAGTCCAAACTCATTAGGAGATGACAGAAGAAACTGGGCTGCTTCAGCCGGCTGCAGAGAGCAGTCATTGGCAAGTATTGTAGAAGATACAGACCAGCTACCACTATGACTAATACATGGAAATATGGTTCAAAATCAGTCAAGTGTTCCTTTGAATGAAGCATGTCTCGGGGCTGCAGGGCTCTCTGAAGATCAAACTCTTGGAGGTGTAGGGACAGTGAGGGTTCCTTCAAGGTGCTGCTTAAACCACCTGTAGACGCTGGTTTTCACGGTAAATTATCCGAAGGCCGAGGCTGCACAATAAAACCTTTGAGGAGGACTAACCTCAAAAGATATTTGTGAGCTACACAGAGTTATACTATTAAAGATTAAAGCCACCATGTAGGACCTGAAAATGTCTGACTTTGGCTCCCCCAGCGGTAGTATGACACTAAGAGACAACATTTAGTCCGCTTTAATCAAACTCTGGTGCAGTTCGTTTGTGAACGCAGTATTCGTACTCTGGTTTGGACCAAAACAACTGGTCCGAGACCACTTGCAGACCGTCTTGGACTGTTTCCAAGCCAACCTTAGTGCGGTTCGATTGCAGTGGGAATGTAATCCGACCCAATTGTAGGAAGTGAACCAAAATGTAGGCTTGATTCTTGTTTTTACAGCTACAGTTAATTAAACTCTTAATTGTTTATCATAGTTCTCAAGCATGTTGCCTTCAGTTGGACATTTAAGAGAAATAAATCATGGACATACATACTCTTTGTCATCTCGTTATTGCTCCTAAGTGTCTTAGGAGAAGTAACTCAGACACAAATGATCACAGAATGATTCAAAAATTAGAAGCTCCAGTTGCTCTCAAGAGATCAGAATGAACAACGACAGGTTAACATGAGCGGGAGAAGACGGACCTGGACTTCTGCAGGAGTCTGATGTTTGCTTGATCTCGGGGCCAAAGAGAATATACAGAATATTCTCCACAAAAACAGTGACGTTTATAAAGTCATCGGAGATAAACTGAAGGAAAAGGGATTTGTGCGCAAAGTAGATCAGCGCCAACGAAGAAAGCGAATAAACTTCAGCCCTGCTCCTTCGTACACGCCCCTCAGCAAATTATTTTTTTATTTGGTCCGCTTTAATTTGTGCACTGTGAAACCGAACCAGACTAAATAGAAAACAAACCAGAAGTGTCGATTTCACTGTGATTCGGACTGGCCAAATGGACAACGGCTTGTGAAAGCGCCCTTATACACTATATATATAATGCCCTCAGAAATTCCAACAATAGCACAAAGAAATGTAGTTTTAGTAGCACGTGGACTTTTTCTTTTTTCTTTTTCCTTAAAATCCTACAATTTTAACAATTTGTCAATCAACAAAGTTATTTTTACACCAAAATGACAAACAGCCATTTAAATGTAAGGATTTATTGTGTTTCTTTGTCTTATTTTTTTGTAAATTATTATTAATTATTAAAACTACAGTGCTCAGCTGTTTTAGGAAATTATTTAACCCAACTTTTCCATTAAAAAAATGAAACTGTGACACTGTATATTCCCATTATTTGAAGAGGTACATCTTCATTAGGAAAAAACTTCAAAACCAACGGCCGGGTAGGGACATTTGTAAAGCAAAA
Source organism: Sebastiscus albofasciatus (assembly GCA_916701655.1). Taxonomy (NCBI): domain Eukaryota; kingdom Metazoa; phylum Chordata; class Actinopteri; order Perciformes; family Sebastidae; genus Sebastiscus; species Sebastiscus albofasciatus. The sequence continues at coordinate 5,765 of CAKAOI010035333.1, read as the reverse complement.
AGAGAGAAACTTTTAATGGGATTTGTTGACTATAACAAATCATGATTTTGTTATTTAAAGCTGAAGTAGGCGAGATTGGAGCAAATGTGATTAAAAAAGTATCGTGACATGAAAGAGATAACCTGAAACAAATCTAGGCCTCTCTGTCCTCCAGAGCTCCTAACGGCATCTGCAAGATTTCACATACCGGAGGAAAACAAGCAGTAAGAGCTGATCTGAGGTCTGCTGTCCAGCTGCCGTCTATCTCTCAGAACACTTGAATTACAATATGCTGAAAGGTTATTATGGAATTTTTGCCCAATGATGCCAAAAACATACCGCCTACTGCCACTTTAAATCCAGCAAAGATTACTTTCTTCACTAACGACAGTCTTGATCGTGTTTAGGGTTGTGTGTTACTTTCTGCTGTCGCCTACTAGCTTCACAGCACCGTGTTTGTCAGTCAACATCAGTTGTCTCATAGAGTTCAGGGCTAAGCTGTGTCAGCCGTCACAGAACAGGCGTATTGGTCATTAGAGCGTCCCGTGTTTGTGTGATGGACTGCGGAGTGGAGACAGCAGTAGAGGTAGCAGCAGCCCCAGTGAGCTGTTACACAGCCATTGCTGTGCTTTAGGGCTTCACTGATGGGCCATGACAGATTGAGTCCCCCCTATGGATCGGGGCCTCTCTGCTCTCAGACACGCTGGAGCTTTATTAGACTTCAGTATGCCTCCCTGTGGAACCACGTCGCCCAGCGTGACCCGGACCGCTCCGGCCCCTGATTGGTTGACATCCCCCCAGCTGTAGGCCGGGGCGCTCTCAGACACGTGCTGTAAATCAGCGAGCCAAACCGTTCAGACAAGTGCTGTAAATCAACAGGCCAGAACAATGACACCTAAGGAAGCTCAAACTCTCCTGTCGGTGAACACGCATCGTAACTCACGTCTGCTTAACCTGCAGAGAAACATCTGAAGCGGAGCGAGCGCTCAACTCTTGAGCCAAAGTGAAAAGTTTCATTACCTTATATGCACTAACCGCTCTTATGTGAAAAATGTTGCTTTCAGAAAACATGACCATCTATTAGAAATTCACATACAACATTAATGTTGTTCTCCATCCTGGAGACACAAGGTTCTCCATCCATCAGCTGTGATAGATGAAGCATTCTTGTTAACAGGATTTATGTGGAGAAGTGAGAGCAATCAATATTTTAGCTCATCCGCCGTCCCGCTGTTGAGGCTCGGAGAGTTTGCTATGCTGGCTGGAGCTTTATAGGATCAAGAACACAGTGAAGTACATTATTGAATGTTGACAGGCTAAGCTCTGGCTGATTAATGACCTGCACAGTGGCAGCTTTCCCAAAATCATATCACTACACTGACACGCTGAGACAACGTATGTACAGACAAAACAATATATTCACCCATATGGAAGGGAGTGGACTGATTTGTTGCTCTGGCCTGAATTAACCCAGGTTGAGTGAATTTTAACAACTTTGCCCAAGTTCAAGTCAGAACGTCAAGAAAGTAAAATGTGAGTTTATGTAGATGAGGACAATGCAGTTCAAGACACAGTCTTTAGCCAAACTAGGAATAGAAAGCCAAAGTTGTGACGTCACGTTCGGGCTAGCCTATCTTCTACAATCAATGCAATCTCTGTTCCTGTTTACTTTCCATAATGTAAGGGTGCTTTCACAAGCCATAGTTCATTTGGCTCTGGTTCGGTGTCTCAGTGCACAAATAAAAACGGACCAAAAAAAAAAAAAAAAACGAATTTGCTGAGGGGAGTGTGCAAAGGGGTAGGGCTGATTTATCTTTTTTTGTTTCAAGACTGCCACTTCTATGCTGAGAATCGCAGAATTCAAAATATCGCTGTTGTAATTTTTTTCACTTTGACTCGGCACTGATCTGCTGTGTGCACAAATCCCTTCTCCTCCAGATTATGACTTTATAAAGTCACTATTTTTGTGGACTTCATTGAGCATATTCTGTGTGTTTTCTCCGTCCCAGATGTCAAGCAATCATCAGACTTCTGCAGAAGTCCAGGTCAGCATCCACTCCCACTCATGTTAACCTTCGTTTACCTGTGTCCATCTCAACAAATGCCGCACAGGCAGCATGCGATTTGGTTGACTTGGAAACGGTCTGAGACCACATCTCGCAAGCGGTTGTTTTGGTCCACACCAGAGTACGATTACTGCGTTCACAACTGCCCAAACAAACTGCACCAGAGTTTAATTAAAATGGACAAAATGTTGACTTGTGAAACAACACAAATCAGCATCCACTACAGCAGTTGATATTATAAGTTGAAACCTTCGTTAAAGTTAAACGAATACTTTGTGAGCAGAGACAAAAACAAACTGCAGCTCCCATGAAAATGTACAAGTGCAGCAGCGCGGATACTTGCGTCACTGTAACTTGGTTTTGACCATACCTATAAAAGTATTTTTTCAAAGTTTCTGGTTGTAAAACTTTCCAGCGTTTACTCTTCTCTGTCCTGCTGTTATTACAGACATGACTGAGCTGGCGTTGACCCCTGAACTCGTCCATGGACTCGCCTCCTCTGTCCGTGACGTTAAGCCTGCAGAGGTCAAAAGCTTTTGGGAAATGGTGTTTTCTTAAAAAAATAAACTACCGGTCTTATCTGAACTCATGGAGCGAGCCACACAACATACTGATGAGAAGGGTTTGTTCCAAGGTTAGTTATTAGTGTTATTACAAATGATTTGACCCTCTACGTCCCCAGTAATGATATATATTACTACAGTGATATAGAAATGCAAATGACAACACAATATTAGCCAAAAATCTGATTAGTGGTCGAAACATTTTGCCTGTCAATTTAGCATGTGCATTAAGAAAACAATCTTTTTCTTTAACTGTCAGAGTCTTCAGTTTATAAAGTGGCACAACAGTGAAAAAAGGGCTTTCCTGTATATACTTGTGTACACTCGTTATCAAACAGACAACATGAAACTTGTGACGAATCTCACTGGAAAAAAAAAACCTTGTCTGTTTTCTTTTTGCCTTTTCCGCTGACCATATCTCTCACTCCTCCGCATGTCGAAACCATTCAAGGTTTTTCTTTCATGCCCGCTGCAGCGAGGAGGTTGTTATGAGTCAGAGTTACCAACTGGAAACCTGAACATCAGTGTTTTAGATCTTTGTTATCTCGGAGATCAGTTTTCTGGTGTACAGTTTGGCATAGGGGCGCTTTATCTCACATCATCCTCCCTACAGTGCCTCAGTGTTGATGAGGGCATGAGGTGACCCAACACACACACACACACACACATACACACACACACAGTCGAGTTAAAAGGTATAAATCTCGGAGGAGGACTGATACCACCAGATTAAATTAATTCAAAACGCTACAAAGGGTCACTGCTCAGACAAGCCACCCAGATAAAGCAACACGTTCCCAACCCAGCTTGTCACATACTGACGCTTTGTCAGGACCCCGTTGGCGTCACTTTTCGGTCGCAGTAAACACGTGTTTAACGTTGTGAATTCAAAGAAAAACACAAGCTTAGGTTTAGGAAACCAAACTACTTAGTTAGATTTATGAAAAAACTACATGGTTGTGCGTAAAATTACTCGCTTTGTAAAGTGAAAAAGAAACTGAACGTTGTGAACATCGGACACGATCGAAAAGTGAAGCCAAAGCTAAACTGCCTTAAACTTGCATTCTTTCTAATATCCAGCAGGGGGCGACTCCTCTGGTTGCAAAAAGAAGTCTGATTGTATAGAAGTCTATGAGAAAATGAGCCTACTTTTCACTTGATTTATTACCTCAGTAAACATTGTAAACATGAGTTTATGGTCTCAATTGTTAGTTTCAAGTCTTCTTCAATACAGCATGATGTTCATTTAGTAAATTATGGTCCCATTTAGAGTCAAATAGACCATAAAGCAGGAGATGCTTTAGGGCGTGGCTACCTTGTGATTGACAAGTCGCTACCACGGCGTTGTCCAGTCTGGGAGTTGTCCTTGTTTTCGTCTTACAACTTTAACCCTTTCACAGTGTGTTTTTAGTTCATGAAAGTTCATTTTAATCTTTTTTGTCACCGAAAAATGTCTTCAGTGTTCGGTTGTACTTAGCTCCACCCTCTTGTGTCACTTCTGGTTGCAAAAAAACCAAGATGGCTACGGCCAAAATGTTGAGCTCAAGGCATCAAAACGGCAGTCCACAAACCGACGGGTGACGTCACGTTGACTACGTCCATTTCTTATATACAGTCCATGGGAGTGGCGGTATTTGACGCCCTGAGATCACGCTGGATAACGATACCTCTGGTATTTTTGCTACTTGTGACACGTTAATAGAACAATAAACCTCACAGTGTTGCCACTATGCGTCAGTGCACACGCGGCGTCTTCTTCTCTGATGCTCGCGGGTGTTATTTGTTCCACCAGCATGAAAGATGAACGAACAAGGTCACTGGCAGATAGTGAGCTTTTACTGTGTACTGCTCTGTTGCGTAAAAGGTTTCTGGAGTTTTATCTGGTTGGAAATCTTCTACAAGGATCCAACTGAAGCTGTGATTGTCAATAGTTCCCTTTTTTGAAACGGTCATGAGTAATTGCACGCCATTTGATGTGGATTTTTTACTTATTCCACAAAAATACAAACATTCTCATTGGAATAAGTCAAAATGGAAAGGTTTTTGCCAAATGTAAACTTAATGTGTTGTTTTTTCCAGATTTTTGGCAGTTTTGTTTTGAGAGACGGAGGTAAGGTGAGATTGGATTAAAATATCAAATAGGCTTTTGGGCCGATTACAAAAGAAACAGGACTTTTATGCGTCCTCCTCCGGAGTCGGCTGTGTCCGCTGGCGGCTGGTGAATGTGCGCTCTATGTCCTGACACACAGAAGAATGAACTGCTTTATTACCTCTGAGCAGGGCTGCCAATCATTATAGGTATCCCTCACACTGGTGCAAAAACAACCAGAATTTATTAAGATATATAGTTCCATGTGCACATTGTCGTCCTCGTACAATAGTGCGTACAGTATTCCTCCCCGTGCACACAGAGGGTTTTGTAATGTTATCATGCACTGCTGTCATTTTATCTCTCAGAGAAAATCTACATCCTCCATCTTTTTCACCTCTTTAGTGGGAGTTCAACCAGCTCCGCACTCCACCCATACTCCCAGTGTCACACTCCCAGAAATAATCCTGGAGCCAGATCCTATCTGATGGTTTTGGTTGCTGCATGCGTTTCCTCTGACTTTTTTTTCCAGTGTTGATAAGCATCAAATACTATATCCACCTCAGAGCTACACAGCAAAACAGATAGAGCAATCCAAAATGACCCAATCTTATCTCAGCATCTTTAGCAGCAGAGGGAGTTTTCTCAGTTGTCATGGAGATGGATCTGCTGAACTCAGTAGCTGTTATGAATGATCACTTTTAGGACTTTTTGTCCGTGTTAGCTTATAAATTAAACCAGTCTGTTCTCATACACCGTTCTTAGCTACACCTACGAAAAGTAATGCATTGTAATTCGTATTATATCTCACAAAATCAATTTGTATGTAATCCATGTAATTGTGAACCAGGAAGTAAAAAGAGCGACTAACGCCGCGTAGGGAGACAGTCGGGGTGGGTCATAAAACAGCAGACGTTCGCCCAGGAGACCGGAGTTCCTATTCTGTTTGAAACCAGAAGTCAGTGTTGATTTATTATGAGGATACATTGAATTAAGGTCCACAAACTTGTTTTTATTTTATTTGTATGCTAATGGAATACTGTATATATATATAGAGAGAGATATATA
>CAKAOI010035329.1:79491-93621 GCA_916701655.1 Sebastiscus albofasciatus | reverse complement strand
GACAACCCTGCTGTAATAAGAGTAAAACCGGCGGCTATTTGGAACTCGGCCCATCCTCCAGCTCGCCCACCAGTAGCACTACACCCTCAACTATACATAGACCACAATTGAATTTGCCTTCCATAATCACAGTTAGTACAGTAGTTATCCTCTTACTGATGTTTAAGGTGACCCTAAACTTTAAATTCACCACAGTACACTTAAGTCAGGGGTTAAGGCGTTTGACTAAAATTATAAATGGAAAAAGAGGATTACCCAATTACGTAAAAAAAACAGCTGTCAGTGATAATTTAGTCACATCAAAGCACATCCATCCACGGAGGAATCCTCTGACTCATTCTGCCATAAATGGTTGAATACCAGGAAGGCAGCAAACCTGACAGCTATGATAATCCCTGGAGGCACAGGAGGGGAGCCCTGCGCGGTTTGCTACCATTTAAAATTACAACTGTTGATTTAAGTGTTTTCTCTTACACCTTGGCAACAGCGAGGCCATTCATTATCCAAATAAGCGTCACAAAGATCCACCTTCTTTAAATAATAGTCCTCCCCCGTCTCTTACGTACGGGGTTGGTTTTCCAGTCCTTTCAAGCTAAGCAGCTTTAAACACCTCTGGTACTGACCTGGCAAAACTGGCCGCAGTCCAAAAGGGCCTCTGGTGGGGGAGATGCCTCTGACGATGCAGTCGAATAGAAAGCTGATCTGCTCGCTCTCGGCAGACGCGAGCAAAAACACACCGGCCCCTGTGGAAAGCAGACTTTATTAGTGTCATGTTGGGTTTTTGCAGCATTGAAATATCCACCATACTGTAATTAGAACAATGTTATTACACAGGAGGTGATGAATAAGAAAGATAACACAAGATTTGCTTAGTATCATTTGAAATTCTTCAATTGTAGCACCAATATGATTGATACCTGCTAGTGGGGGTGGGGAGGAAATCGATACAGCATAGTATTACAATACTTTTGTGTGGCAATATTGTATAGATACACTGACATCAAGTATGACTGTTGGTTAGTCTGTCTGCTTGACTAACAAACCCATTTGATTACAATAAAAGTAATTGAAGTGAGATGAACAGAGTGAAAACTGTATCTTATATGATAAAACAGATGTTGACAAAGTGCATAATTTGCAGTTGAAAAAATAAAAATACCCAATACTCAGCATATCACAAAATATAAAGAAAATCGCAATAAGATCGTATCGTGACTTAAGTATCGTGATAACATCATAGCATGGGGCCTCTGGTGATTCCCAGCCCTACCTGCTAGGGCTGCAACTAACAAATATTCTCATTAACGATTATTCATTTGTTCTATACACGTCTAAATATTGTGAAAAATGTCTATTACAATTGCCTAAAGCCCAAGCCTTTACATTTTTTGTTTTGTGTGATCAACAATCCAAAACCCAAAGATGTGAAGTTTACTATCAAGTAAAAAAAAGCAGCAAATTATTGTTGTGTTTACCATGTTCACCATTAGCATGTTAGCAAGCTAATATTTGTAAATTAGCACTAAACACAAAGTACAGCTGAGGCTGATGGGAATCAGGTATGTATTTTATTGGGACATTTTTTTTTTTTTTAATTTTGACCTGATGATGGGGCTCAATAAAAAGTCACCAAAGTTGTCACAATTCATCCTGAGGGGCACATACATGTCTGAACCAAATTTCATGGCAATCCATCCATTAGTTGTATAGACATTTCACTCAAAACAACAAATATCAACCTCATGGTGGCGCTAGACGAAAAATCATAAAGAATTAATCAACTGGGCACCGTAAATATCTTTTATCCCTCCAACCATGCTGCTACCATGGCTAAAAATGAGAAATTATTAAATCGAAAAAATGGTCGCTAAGTACTTTTCTTGTCAATCAAAAAATAGATTAAATCAACACTGTTCTTTCTCTATCAATACTAAAATGTCTAAAACTTTTCATGGTAACTTTCTTTGAGAAATACAAGCATAGTTTTATAGATTTTTCTTTTTTTTTTTACATTTAAAAGAAGAAACCACTTGGGGGCAATTGTACAACTTTGCATAAATAAAATATAGACAAAAAATGTAAAACAAGAACTATATGATCAAAGAATAAGTGAACAAATCTGACCACGCATTCAGTGCTAACATTTCATACATTCATGTTCCAAAAAAAATCATTGAGGTTTGATACTGTTGTCATACATTTCATATTAAGTCACAAAAAAAAATATATTTCCTCTTTACTGCTCCCAGTTTGTCTTTCACATCAATTTAAACTGTCATCAAAGGTGATATAAGAATGCAAAGGTTAAAGGTCATGCCCCCCAGAAGTCTCTTGACCTCGCTCTGACAAAACAACTGGTTGTCCGTTACAAGGTGTCGCCATTAAAGTGTCGTTGTGTCGCCCTGTCCCTGAGACCACCCATGTCAAGGCGAGCCTCAATCACATTCCCATCACTCCCCTTGCCGTGAGCAGGGTGAAAGGTCAGCAGTAAAGTCTGCACCAGTCGAAATGGAACATGTATTGCCTGCTGATGTGGATGATATGGCTCTAATTCAGTTTTATATCGCACTCTCCTGTGGCACAGAAACGACTTCGGTGAGACTCTGAGGTTGGATTTAATCCCTCCAAATCTTTTCGTTTATCAGGAACCACATCCACTTGTGTCATGCTTTTGATAGCAGGTGACTAAACATCAGGTGCACTGCCAAAAGCTAGAGCACAAAAAAAAAAAAACCCACAAAGCAAAACAAAGGACAGGTGGCTGGGCTCATTTAGTTTACAACGAATACTCTGTACAGGAACAAAAACAACTCAAGCGGACCCTTCTGGTCTCTCCTCTGAAAAGTGATAAAACACAGCGTCATTACAAAGTAACAGAATTTATTAGATTGTGGTCGGTAAGTGGGAAGTGTAAATTAGCTTGGAGTCTTCACTAGAGCGAAGGCTGGCCTTTTTTATTTTCACACCAGCAAACTGATCCAAGCAGGCAAACTTTAAAAAGAGAGTTTGTTTTTTGGCAAACCGTACAATTTCTTTCTATTCTTTTCTATTCTCGAGTGAGACAAACTCATAAATCTATGGAACCGGTGCCAGCTTCCCTCAGGGGAACAATACATACCTTCTACATCACATGGATCTCTTCATTAATAGTGAAATTAGCAACTCTAAATATACACACACACACACACAACTATCTAGTTTCATTCCCCCGCAAAATGAATAATACTGAACTATCCCCTAAGCAAGTATTGTGACTTTTTACAGCTTCTTTAAAGTCTCTAAAGCAACACAAACACAAACACAACACGTTATCACACATATTATCAGTTTAAAACGTCAGAAAACAGTTCCCTCTTCACACATCCAGCAACATTAGCATTCATTTGGAGTTGTGTTTGAGTCCACATCCAATAATTATTCTACTTTTAGCTCTATTTTTGGTCTCCACCGACTACAGAGAGAAATATCGGACTCTTTAGCTGCTTAATGCTCCACTATGTTCACCAGCTAGTCAACAACTTTGTCTGTATGTTGTTTGGTGTCACGAGGGTAGTGAACGAAGGGGGTTTTTAGAGCTTTTTCACTGCAAACAGTTGATGCAATCAAGTTAAACGAGAGTGAACCAAAACAGTGAAGTTGGGAGCCAGAAAAACGTTCAGCCTCATGCAAGAACATTCTCGTATTCTTGTCTTTACTTTCTCTTACTTTTTAGCATACTTTGCCCCAATGGTGCCATATAAGGCTACGCGTCTTGCCACATTCATCTGTCTCTGCCAATATATCAGCACGGCGACACACTCTCTTCCAAGAGACTGACGCGCATCCAAAAGAAGTAAATCATCAAGTTGTTTTGCAGTTTTAGATGTTCTGGTGATATTGTAGTGTTACACAATAGCAGCAATGGCTAATTTAAATGATATCATTAGGCTATATGAATACATTTAGAATTATATTATAATTGAATTGCAGAGTCAAACAGGATAATGTCAACATAATTATGAAGTTTAATTTATATAAGATTTTCAAACTCAAAATTGCTTTTAAGTAATGAAATATACAATCCTTTAGGGAAACATTTAGGCTGGATAACAGCAGACTAACTGCACATGACTCCTACGACAGGTTTGGACCACTTGTAAATTGTGTTTGTACCGAAGAGAAAATTCAAAATACGAGAGAATTGGTGAATGCGACAAGTTCTCCTACATCACTCGTACAATTCAGAACGAATCTGTTCGTACGAGTGGTTCTTGCATGAGCTTATCGATGTTAAAAATCTCCATAAAGCTAAGATGAACTGGAGAGCTGGGTGATAATTCTCTGTAGGTTTGTCACTACAAAAAAGCCCCTTCACATTACATATAGCTATTTGATCAAGTTTTAATACAAACATATTGATTAGTGCAGCTTTAACACCTTGTTTAAGTACCGATTGAGGAAATCGGTCACTCAAGAATTCCAGAAACGGCACATCAAGTAGGGCTGCGACAATTATATTCATTCTGCATTATTATGTTTACTAATATTTCAATCACTTATTTCATTGTTAAGTCTATAAAAATGTCAGAAAATAGCAAAAAAAAATGCAAATATTCAAATTGTAGAAGCTGGAACCAGGAATTGTTTCGCATTTTTATTTGATAAATTACTAAAATTAGGAATTGTTAATCTAGTCTAATAATCTAACTTTTAGTGTTAGTTCAGGTTCTAGTTATTTATGTTTTTATTATTCTATTTTCTTGTCTACCTCTTTAAGTGTCCTTACAGTGGGTTTTGTTTGATTTTGCCATTCATGTGTGACTTGACTGCAATTTCCTATTGATATTAATAAAGCATTAATCCAGTTGATTCTCCAACTCATTGCTGGTTCATTTTCCATCCATCATCGCCCATCTGACTCATCATTTTAGCCTTCATATCAAGTGTGATATACACAGCACACTTTGACCACTGAAAAACTAGAATCATCGAGGAGAAACTATCAAGCGGGACATGGACAAAAGGTCGGACAAATGCAGCTTCAACCAGGAGTGAGAGGTTCAACGCTGTTACACCACTTCTCCCTCTGCCGTGGATAAACTGTGCTGAGAGATTACATGTCACAGGAATGCACGCCCTTCAACACTCAAACATTAAGATGCACCTTCACGTTCACACACGTTGGGCTTTTTTTCTGCTCTTTTGGTGTATACGTGAAGGTGTACGTGATGTCTGACCGCCTTCATATTATCTGCGATCCACTGCTGAAGATTTAATGGAGCTAAATAAATCACACGTCGCATACTGAAGTGTCACGTTTCCAGCGGGGTCATCGTGTGTCCGTAACGCTCTGATGTCTCTGGCGTTCCACTCGTGTCTCTCGGTCCCCTCCAGGTGTTGACATACACTCGTCTCTGCTTTAATGGTTTCGCGTCTGTTCCAAGATGTAAACTGCAGTTCATCTTATCACACGGACACACACACGGCTAGGGCGGTTATAACCGAGCTCAGGGGGGTAACTCCAGTTCCTCAAAATCAACTTCTCTGAAGTGACGCATGATGTTGAATTTGAGGGACAGCATGGGGAGGATCCTGCACAGACTGAATAATTTCCTCCAGCAGGTTTCTTGTTTTCATGAAGCAGCTGTTTTTCTAATGCACAACCCGCTGGACAAAACACTAATGAGAACAAGTGAAAAGCTATTTTACTGCCATTTACATCATATGCTTGCTGTTTCTCATCTAAGTAAATCAAATTACCAATAACGGCCAACTATTTCACATTAGACAACAACATTACAACCATATGGGGTTGTTAAACATCTAACTCCAAAACAATGAACATGAATCTGCTGTTACAGGCTTTCCACAAGATTTTGAAGCCAGGGATATGGTCCCATTCAGCCACATGAGCATCAGAGAGGAATTGTTGGGCAATAGAGCCAGGTTCAGCTGGAGTTGGTCAGGCCAGTCAAGCTCTTACACACCAGAATTGCTGTCACAAAGTTGGAAGCACCTCTCGTCTAAACCGCATGTTTCCACCAAGCAGCTCAGTTCAGTTCGTTACACATTATATTGGTTATTCGGCTAAGTTTTGGCGAGGAAAAACGGGCATGGCCATTTACAGAGGGATCCCTTGACCTCTGACCTCAATATATACGTATTGCTTTAACTAATGGATGAATAGTTGAGATGCCCAGCTTCTGCCACTCCAAGTGGTAGCAGTATGAATGAAAACTTGACCAAACCGACTGGAATAAAAAGAGGCCAAGCCTAAACATCAACAATGCCAGGATCACTATGACTTGCTTGGGTTCACGTGAGCCGTCACAGACCCACCAGAAGTACCTGAACGCATCTCATAAGGCTGCGGAGTTAAAACACACTAGTCTAAAACATAATTGTAGTCTGCAGCATAAAGATATCCCTTAATTGGAACTAAGTAAACCATGAAAAGCAGCACCAGACAAAAATTACACAACTGGCTGTAAACTATGTATCTAACTCGGAGTTGCTCATGACCTTATTGTACCGATATTGTTGAATGAAAGCTACAAATGAAACATCTCGAATCACAGCCGGTGATTATTTGGTCTGACAAAGACAGGGCTCAGACTGTAATTTAATGAGCTATTAACCTCTAATGATGCCAACCAATTTTACTCAAGAGATATCGTTGTCATAACATGAAGATGTTTTTTGTGCTCTCTCTCTTATTTTGTTGTTTGCTTTAATTTAATTTTGCAGTTGAAGTTCTGTTTTAGAATCCTCCCACTTTGTCAACCACTCACTGTTATTTGTGGTATTGAATGTCCAAAGCTCATTAAACTAGAACTGTTTATAGTTCCTTTAGTTCCCTTCATGCTTCCCAAACACAAGTGTGCTGTTTGAGCCCAATAACCAATTACCTAGAACCATCTGCCAAACACAAAATACCAGTTTATGGAGCCACATGATAGCTAAATGGCCAATTTACCTAAACACATCCAAATGGAGCATAAAAAATCAACAACATGAAGAGCAGTAAACTTACAGTAACCGCATCTTGTTCCTCCCTCGAACACGAACCCATTGGGTACGGGCCCATATCTGCGCAGGTCTGGAAGGTTCCAGTGGCCGATGATGACGGGAGGAACGTCCCTGGCGAGAGCCAGTAAGTTGTTGCACAAATGAAGAGTTGCAGGTCCGCTCTCCAACTTGGTCCCTGGTAAGACTCCAACACTGAATCTGTGAACTAAGCAAACAGGGAAACTAGTCAAACAATGAAAACTTAAACCTGCAGTAGGCAGAAAGGTTTTGACGTCATTGGGCAAAAATTCCATAATAACCTTTCAGCATATTGTAATTCAAGTGTTCTGAGAGAAAACTAGACTTCTGCAGCTCCTCATGGCTCTGTTTTCAGACTTAGGCCAATCACAAGTCATTTCAGAGAGAACGCTCCGGCTGGTGGGCGGTCCTTGGTATTTCCTCAACAGATCTCAACATGGCTGCCGGGTCACAAACTTTCTCATTTTACAGCTAAACAGTACACTACAAGATGTTTCTGAAAACATTTGAGGAGAGAAATAGGCATTACGGTAACAGAATATTGATTCATATTTGATCAGCGCTGCCTAGTTTGACCGTTTGATCGGAGTTTGCGAGTGATTGACAGCCTTATGCTAAGCTAAGCTAACCAACTGCTGGTGGTAGCTTCAGATTTACTGCAGACATGAGAGTTTCTACAATCCTCTTATCCGAGTGTATTTCTCCAAATATCAACATATCACTGGAGATAAAGGCATGTGTTAGGAGTTTGAGGGTTCACTTGAGGAGCTGCACACCTTCACAAATCAAGATTTAAGCAGCTTGACAGGAAACCAACTGATTTTTGGCCAGAATCCACTGACATGAAGGAGAAGAAGCTGAGTCCAGGTTGAAAATAGTCCCATTTAGGCTTCACGGGGGACAGAAAAAACACAGTGTTCTTACAAAATGATTACTTCAGCACGGATTCGATTTCATTCAACAATAAAAAGGAGAAACAGCTGCACGCAGAGAATGAGATCAGCGAGCTGAGCTCTGAACACAGCAGGTTCAGATCTGAAGCCCAACGCAATCAATCACAGCCTGTCATCACAAACATCTGTGTGATCGAGTCTGTGTATCGTTGCTAATAAGAAACCAATGAGGGAAAAGTGGATGTAAAATTAGAACTATGAGCGTTGCGTTTGTGAGTTTATGGAACTTCATTCGGCGCATGAGTGGACTTCCACGGCGGCAATGAGCCAAAGACTTTTACTGTGCCGGACAAACTCTGCCAGGTGAGATTGATGGCGGCGATGACGAAGAGATGTCGGCGAGATGCGTCGCGTCATCGCTCAGGTTAAGAGAGATTCATACAGTGTCACACACGACGACAACAACAAAAGCTCTGCGCTCAGTGGCCTCTCAGCTTGGCAGGTGACATTTCTGCTGGCTTGAATACACTCTACGGTCCACACACACACATTCAAGGACAACACACACAGACACCGGTGCATCCATACAAGCAAGCAGACGCGTATATTCTCACATGCGCACACATCAAGACTGGGAGGAACAACTGTGATGCAATTTGTCTTTAGCACTATGTCCTCTACCACAGTCAGGTCCCATAACTCCGTCATTAGGGACTGCTTTAAAATTCAGCTGGACTGCAGCCACCGGCTGAACAGTTCAATGCTATTATTAGCGGCTATTTGTTTATCGCTTATATAACTTTACAATAGATCCACACAGTAGACTGTATATACATGTTGAGTCTTGATGCTTGGTTGTAAATTAAAATATCATTCATGGAGCATGGAGATATGAACAAAAATGTATATCACAATAATAGTTATCATCATGCCGTCATTCTCATTAACTTGTAATCAACTTTAAAAAATGTTTTTTAAAATGATCATCCCTGACATTTGAGAAGTTCACATGATGCCTCCATTGATAAAAGAATGGTTGAATCATTTTAGGGGTATTTCTCTCATAGAAAGATCATAAGCTGCGATTCATAAAGCGTGGGCATCCGCTGTAGAGGCCTGGGATGCCCTCGTTGGTTCTCTTTCGAATCCGCATTTTCTTGTACAGATATGTGTCACTTTGATAGCATGTAAGAAGACCTGTGTGTCTTGTGTGGGGGATTATTTCTATTATTTCTAATTTTTTGTATTTCTAATTGTTTTATTTCTTGTTTTTTTTGTTTTTATTTTTTATTCTTATTTTTATTTCAATTTTTTTATTTCTTATCTTCTATTTCTTATTTTTTATTTCTTATTTTTATTTCATTTTCTTTATTTCATATTTTTTATTTTATTTCTTATCTTTTTATCTCATCTTTTATTTGTTTTTTATTTTTTTATTTCTTATTTTTTCTTATCTTTTTTTTCTTATTTCTATAGACAGACAGACAGACAGACAGACAGACAGAGACAGATAGATAGATAGATAGATATGCATGATGTGAACTACTTATAGAACATTGCCATTAACACTCATTAACACACTTTTCAGGGTCTGAGACCTTTTATGTGTAATGTATCAGTAGTATAAAATATATAAACTCTATCTAATCAAACAGAAGTAGAAAGTTGCTAAAAACACCACAGTTCCTATTGATGCGACCGAGTCCAGTCTGCATCTTCATTAAAACTGTTTTTATGACTCATAATATAGCTTCTGATATTTTAAATATGGATGAGAATGTGTTTTTAAATTCTACTTTTATCAGAGAAGCCTAAAAGGCCAACAGCAATTTAGAAAATCATGCATAACCTCAATAAAAACACCCCAAATACGTCACGATCAACTGCAACTTGCCAAGTCAAAAGAAGCATAAACATCAATTAATAATCGCCTGCAGATGCATCTTTTTGAAGCTAGGAGTTATTTTAGTAGATCAATCTGTACCGTGTTGTTACCTTGCTTAAATTAATCATCAGTCAAGAAACTGCGGCTTTTCCAAAAATGCTGCAGGACTCTAAAGTCATCTGACAAGACCGTACCAATTGGTTTGATTAATCAAACCATACGGTAGACCGTTTTAAAGCTTTGTTGTACAGGAGTTTGTCTTACACTTTGAACTTTGGAGCTCTTGCTCGATAAAAGTCCAAACATACGTGTGATGATTAAAAATGGCTTGTTTCTTTGCATAGGTTTGGAAAGTTTGCAGGGCACTACTTTTCTTTGACTGCAGTGAATTTCAAACACTGAAACCTGCCAGCATGATGGATGAACTAATCCGCTTGTTGAGAATTGCTTTGATATCAGTATAGTGAGGTCAAATATGGGATTATTTCTTATAAAAGTGATTCACATTTCTTGAAAAGTTTTGAGTAACTGGAAGAAGTGAAACACCAGAAGGACAAAACATTGAAAAATCAAATCACAGGTGGACGGATGTCCTCACCTTCTCCGAGGCTGTATCGTAGCCGGGCGTCCCACGCCTGCAGGACCTCCTTGCTGTCGAAGCCCAGTAGAGCGGCCTGGTTCAGGCAGAGGATGGCCAGAGTAAAAGCCACACCTTCGTACCACTGTCCCGCTTCCAGACCGCAGATCTCCTCCAAGGTGACACTGGCCCTCTCCTTGTTGCCCTGCGCTTTGTCGGACTTGTCTTTATAAACCAGCAGCACGAGGCAGTCTGGAGGAGTCAGAGAGGACGTGTGAGACATGACAACAGTAGAAGAATCTACGAAAGCGTCTGCACTTAAACTGCAGTTAACATTTCTGTATTATTTAAACAGAACAGTTCCCTAAAAATAACTGGAAACACCACCCATACTTACAGTTACATTTGTCAAATACTAATAAGATGTATTCTGACACACAGTAGCTGTTGTAGTGTCCTGTCGTCTTTTGGCACCTTCAAACAATCAGTGTCAACTGACAAAACAACACCGTGTGTGTGTGTGGATCTCACTCCTTCACACACACACCTCTTCACCGACATAACTGAGGCATGAGCACAGACAGCTGTGATAACACTGTGACATCAAAGATCTGAAGAGGAGCAGCGCTCAACCTCGATCTAACCTGTGGAGCATGTTAAGCTGTCCAGCACCAGATATCCCAAAGAAACCGCTCTGGGTAACGCAATACAGCCACTTCATCACTCTGATCATCACTTATTTACCAAATATAAAAAGGCCAGAGGTAAGGTCGCTCTAGACGACCTCGAACTTCAGGCAAGCTGAAGCCTCCTCAGTAAATGTGATTAATAACAAGTACAAATTCACTAAGAGCACACTCATGGTGCGCCTAAAAATACAGCAGGGCTTAGACTATCAGTCTTTAGCACGTTAACTTTGAGGATGGAGCTCAAATATGGGTCAATAATATTGGGAGCTTGTGGAATCATGTTCAGAAATAGTTTTCTAAATTGTGGTTGTATATCAGCCTTTATAAACCTGAAAAAAAAACTCTGGATTGACATTAAAGCTTGTGGATGTGTGTAGAAAGAAAATAATAGTCAAATATTTGAGAATGTCAAAATAAAATGTGTGCACAAATTATATCAACAGTGAGGTTACAGAAAAAAGCTAAGTACAGACTCAAATGACAAATGAATACACATGAACGCACTTTTCAAATGACACAAATGACTTTTTACCCTGCTTTTACAGCCGAAATCAGGGGAAATATTTGCAATTTTAAATGCACTTATTTAAAAAAATACTTGTATCTTCTGCTTTGAATCTGAACTCACAAAAACTGTTGTTTTCTCTTTGAGATTTGGAGTAACCTCAACGTTTTCCCACGAATGTTAGCCAGTGTTTCTGGATGAACACTAGCTGTTCAACAAGAATTTATTGTCGTTTTAGCAACAATAAACCTTGTTTTGGTGTTTTCTTGAAGGATGTTAAACTATATGTAAAACTCATATCTAATTCGACTGACAAAAGGGATATTAAGACAACTGCTGCCACCTGGGCTTGTTTACACCACCTGCTGCTACTACTGGAGGACACAATCACATGATTCTCATACCACATATACACATTTCATTAACTAGTTCTGAGAGTTAAAAAAGCATCTTTACCTTTGTAGATTTATGTTTTTGGTTTCTTGAATAAAAAGACAATTTTTTTTTTTTAAATATCAATTTGATGATAATCCTAGCAAACTATTGTATTAATAAATGTACATTTGGCAACGATAAACCTTGTTTTGGTGTTTTCTTGAAGGATGTTAAACTACATGCAAAACTCATTTCTAATTCGACTGACAAAAAATTATGTTTGTTTCATAATATTTTTGTCTAGGAGATTTGTACTCTGGCTGTTTTGTTTTGTTACTGTCCCCTGTATACTGATTTTATATTTTCATTATTATAACTTTATTTATTTATTTTGTTTTGTTACCGTTTTAAATTGTATACTGTCCCCTGTATACTGATTTTGTATTTCTATTATTATTTAATTAATTAAAGATATATATATATAATATATATATATATAATATATATATAATATATAATATATATATATATATATATACACATACATATAAAAACTTTTTCTAGTACTTTAATTACTCATGTAAACTTCGTTAGGTTTTGAAACTTATTTTCTACTTTATTTAACAAATCTTTTTTACCCTTATTTGAGCCCAAAGGCCCAGATATAGGAGCCCAAAACAGGCCTCATGAACAACACAGGAAGGCTCTGCTCTGTGCAGCAGCAGCTCACATGCAGCACCTGATACACTAGCTCTAGCTTCCTCTGTGGCGCAGCTAACATGCACATTCATTTGTTTACAAACTGCTGCCGAGACTTCACACACTATCAGTAAAGAAACAAATGTGAAAATGTGCAAAACTGAACCGGTAATAAAGAGTGTTTTTCTTTACCTGCTACAGGCGACGGCTTGCGAAGGACGAGCCACCTAGTTTTCCACTGTGGAAGGAAAGAAAAGAAAAAGTAGACACACAAACTTTGTTTTTAAGCAACAGGTGAAAGAGCCTTTGAATTACTTCTGCTGTATGAATCCGTCAGTGAATTAAGTGACGCTAAACAACCTTTTTTCCATCTCTGAGTCTGGCATATCCCTCCACGACAACAGAATCCGTCATCTTCAGTCATGGTTCCTGACAGCTGCACAGTCGCTGCCTGAATGAGGGGTCACTTTCAAAATAGCTGCTCTCTGCTTCTGCTGCTGCTGCTGGAGGGGCAAAAACCTGCCCCCAGCAAGGCACATGGAAAATGGCATGACCACTATCTGTCTGTCTGTCTCTCTCTCTGTCTGTCTCTCTGTCTGTCTGTCTGTGTGTGCACCAGCCAGCCAGCCAGCCGACCAAGCTGCTGCCACCTGGGCTGGTTTACACCACCTGCTACTGGAGGACACAATCACATGATTCTCATACAACTAATACCACATTTCATTAACTAGTTCTGAAAGTTAAAAAGCATCTAGATTTATGTTATTGGTTTCTTGAATAAAAGACTTTTTTTTAAAAAAATCAATTTGATGATAATCCTAGCAAACTATTGTATTCATAAATATACATTTAGCAACAATAAACCTTGTTTTGGTATTTTCTTGAAGGATATTAAACTATATGTAAAACTCATTTCTAATTCGACAAAAGGGATATTAAGACAATTAATTTGTTTTATAATATTTTTGTCTAGAGATTTGTACCCCGGCTGTTTTGTTTTGTTACTGTCCCCTGTATACTGATTTTGTATTTTCATTATTACTTTATCCATTAATTCGTTAATTCATTAATTAAAGATAGATACATGTACACATGTGTGTATATATATATGTGATACAGTATATATATATACATACATATATATATACATATATATATATACATACAAATATATATACATACATATATATAATACAAAATAATATTTAAAAATAAATAAATAATTATATAATATAATATAAAATAATAAATATATATACTGTATATACACATATATAAAATACAAAATACACAATCAAAATTTATATATATATATATAAATATACATACATATATACACATACACATATACATACACATATACATGTATAAAGCATCTTTACAAACTGTGGCTTAAGAAATACTCGCATATATATATATATATATACACACACATATACATATATATATACACACATATATATATACATATGTATACTTTA
>CAKAOI010035329.1:0-79257 GCA_916701655.1 Sebastiscus albofasciatus | reverse complement strand
TATATATATATATATATACATACATATATATAATACAAAATAATATTTAAAAATAAATAAATAATTATATAATATAATAATATAAAATAATAAATATATATACTGTATATACACATATATAAAATACAAAATACACAATCAAAATTTATATATATATAAATATACATACATATATACACATACACATATACATACACATATACATGTATAAAGCATCTTTACAAACTGTGGCTTAAGAAATACTCGCATATATATATATATATATACACACACATATACATATATATATACACACATATATATATACATATGTATACTTTATATCTTAAAATCAAAGTTATAAATATTTCTATATTTGATTAGAAGTAGTTGAAATACTGAAAGAAGCCGGAACAGCAGATAAAATGGAAGTGAATGAAGTGCTTAAAAGTTTTTTATGCTAAAATTATCTTATATAGTCTTAAGTATATCAGAAAAATATTTTGTGTGGTTTTGGACAAAGGCAGTAAGTGCACCTTGAGTTGGGATTGTTTTGTGAAAATCCTTCAACTGTCTGAATCATTATCATTAGTCTCAATGGCACTTAAAGCTTCAAGTCAGTAAAGGTTTATTCAGTCACAAAATGTTTCACAGTTAAAAAAGATATAATCTATAAACTTCAACAAGCATTACAAATAAAAACAGACATCTATATTAAAACATCTCATATATTAAAAGCTACCGTCCAGGTAAAAGTCCGTTCAGGAATTCTTGGCTTTGCGTCTGATCACTGAATTGATCCAATCGATATAGTTCACCACTTTAGTGTAAACACCAGGTTTCCCAGAGCGGCCGCAGCCCTCTCCCCAGCTGATGATCCCATACAGGAAGCTGACATCCTCCCTCGCACAAGCCAGAGGACCCCCGGAGTCGCCCTGGGGAAACACACAAGTAGATACAGTTCACACACGTAAACAGAACATGCACAGATCAAAGCAGAGTCACACAAACAGCTGAATCACACACTTGAAACCTAATATATTAGTAAAAATTGCACTCTACCCACGAGGTAAACAGATAACGGTGACATTTAATTTAAGAGGAAGGAGTTTAAACATTTTTACACCGCAGGTCGAGTGGGTAGTCTGGTCTCTGCAGTTTTCAGACCCTCGCGGGGGTCACTCAGGGGAATCCTTGCTGCCATCTTAAGTGTTCCATTACTCTGATACCTCGAGTCAACTCTCTGATATCGACCCCTTCAGAGCCAAAGGAGGAGGTCAACAACAACTGGGTGGGCACCAGGAGGCTATTTTGCCCAGAACACTTTATGATCAGTCGTAATTTCCAAAATGAAATAAGAGCCGGTAGCACCAGCTCTTCGTAAGTTCAATCGAGCCTTGTTTTGTGTGTGGAGATTTATGAATTAGTAAATTACAATGAATGAATTCTTACAAAAGATCATTTTTACCACATATTTACATCTATTAACTGCCAGGTGTAACTGTTACCTGGCTAACGGAACCAACTGACAAGGCTAACGTTAGCTTGCAACCCGTTGAGAGTGAAGAGTAAAAAAGGATTATGGGTTATGGACGACTCACTTGACCTTACACTTAGGGGAGACACCCCAAGGGAATAGGGTCAAATTATTAACTAGTATAGATCACCATGAAACGTTCCCAGTTAATTACTTACATTAAAGCAGTTATTTTTTGCATTACAAGTTTTCTGAAACTGTATGTTTAAATATGCAAAAGAGGTATTATGTTATTAAATATGCATTAATTTGCATACATTTCCAGAACAGAAATCTGAACATTGGATAAAGCCAGGTTCAAAAGTTTTGTTTCATTTTGTTGACACATTAGAGTCAAAGGTTTTTACAGAGGGAAAATCTGTTTTTACCCCTCCATAAATCACAAAATACTGTCAATGTCAGCGATAAAAAAATACATTTTCGGCATGTTTGTAGGAATAAATGTTCTATAAATCAGGCTATGAATGATGTATGGACAAACCCCGAGGTAAAAACCTTCAGAATATAGACATGAGTGACACTGTAAAGTTTGGTGTGTGTAAGTGCTGCTCAAGTGGATATTTCTGGCTCAGAGAGTGAAAAAAACATGGCCTTTAAAGATTTATATTGTAGAATTCCATACATTTTTCAAGACACTACAAGTGAATAGGATAACACCATAAAAATCCCCATGAAACATTAAGAAAATGATTTTTGTATTACAAGTTTTCTTATGTTTAAATATGCAAATGAGGCATTATCTAATGCTAACTTTTGGTGAATTTAGGAGAACTCTACAGACACAAATAGACAAAGTAGTAACATAAACACTTAAATGTCTATTTTGAATGTTTCCACTAATCAATTTTTTTGCCAGGTTGACTCACCTTAACTAACATCCCAATGATGTCAGACTAAATGAGCTAGCTAAGATGCTTTTATTTGCTTTTTTTCTACTAGAACATAACCATCCACTTGGCAGCCTTGAATTTAATAATCACTGCTATGACTCAAAATGTTTTCCTACCTGGCAGGCGTCGGAACAGCCGCGGAGCCCCGCACAAATCATGTCAGCGGTGACGTGATTGCCGTAAACTTCTGGCTTCTTACAAGCGTCTTGAGGAATCAGCCTCACTCCGGCCTCCTGCAGACTGGAGTAACCCTTTGCCTCTGTCAAAATAAAGCACAAGAAAGTGGAAGGAAGTCCCCAAGACACCAAAACGTCTAAATATTTACTATTATTTGGATTTTTTCAGTTAGTTGTTCAATTAATTTGATTGTTTTATGACAACACATCATTTTCCAGCATAGCTCTGCCCGATTTCAACCTGACTAAAGGTTTCCTTAGTCAGAGTACAGACCTGTACACACCGGGGGCATTCTTTCCGTTGAGATTAAGTCGCATGTCAATATTTGTTTTGTTTTTGTCATGGGTACGAATATTATATTATTATCTATTATTATTATCGATCAATCACATTGTATATTTGTTCTTACCTTTCACAATAAAAGCCATATACAGTAAGACATATAATAAAAACCATAAAAGACATCCAATATTCGCAGGGGAGTATTTCATATTTTCGTGTTGTTTATTTGTCACTCCCCCTGTTGTGTGAAGGCCTTTATTGAAAACATCGGTGTGGGTGTGCAGGGCCTTTCAGCGCAAGGTCAACAAATACTTATAAATTCAACACAACACACTAAGTACTAACTAAAATAACTGCAATTAATACCTAAATATGTAGTTATTTCCAATAAACTTATTGGGAAATTACAGAGCCATAAAAGTTTCCATGTTATTTCCCAACATGACGGTCTAATGGTAGAACCTAGACACTTCCAGGTTGCTAAAACCCTGAAGTATAGCCAATTGCCATTTCTATCTCTCAAGTTTTAATGGTAAAGCCCGATACTAAATTAATTGATTGAAACAAGCTAGTAGTTTCTAAGAACCTTGGAAGAGCTTTACGCAGAAATAAGTACATTGACAATGAAGACAAAACTTTTGTCAAAGTGAAGCTAAAGTTTACACCAACACTTGCTCTGCTCTGACACTTTAAAACAAATTAGTTATTGGCATTGCACTATCCACACCAAATAAACTGTTCCAGTGTGTGAATGTAGAAAGGTGTTGATCACGATGAACACTACCATGATTTCCTCATCACTCACTCTCATGCATGTGTCCCCAGCCGCTAATAGTACAGCAGTAGTCATCGGGGAACGTCATGCTTTTGTCTGGGAGACAGATGGGTCTGATGAACGGGGTTCTCCTCACACACCGCCCGTCCTGCTTCGCCAGTTTGATCAGAACTGCCAAAAACAGAAACGCAATGTTGTGAAACAGGCAGAGAGTCGACGAAAAGTGTAGTTAAAAATGATGAAGCAAGTGGTAGACTTGGAGACTCCGTCGCCCAATGAAAACGCCACTGTGTGTGAGAGAATGTGTGTGAGAGAATGTGTGTGAGAGAATGTGTGTGTGTCCATGCGGGGGAGCACGGGGACACAGCTGCTCAGTGACGCACAGCTGTGCACGCACACTGGAGTTTGTGTGTTTCTGAATGGGGACAGGAGGTCTTCTAGTTTATGTGAGTCACTGGTATATGTGTGTGTGTGTGTGTGTGTGTGTGTGTGTGTGTGTGTGTGTGTGTATTTAATGCTTACCAATATCATGTAGTGTTGGATTAAACACTGAGAACTGTCTTGGAAAGATGTACTGCTCCACGCCGAATGTCCTTGTGTTGGGACCGGTGACGTTGAAATGCTGCTGGCCGAGCACCACTCGAATCTGTGACTTCAGAGGGCTGAGGGAGGACACATCATAATTATCAGTTGATGGGGCTGCAAAGTATGCACAGTACTCATAATACTCGTGTCCATCTGTCTGTCCAACATTTTAGTACGGAGCCAAGTCACCTCGACAACTACCAGCTGAATTTCCTTGATATTTGGTCCTCAGAGGATGGATCCCGGGATGCTAGGGGTGGGCGACATATCGAATGTACTCGATGTATTGCGGCTTATTCTACTAAATGACTATATCGCGAACATGGAGTACAAAGGGAAGCAGGGAACAGGGAAAGAGCCTGGAGAGAGCGAAAGAAGTGAAGCGCCAAAGCGAGCTAACCCGTGTTGAGGTCGGAAAAGGTGATGGAAGATGCCAGCCTTCACTTTCAAAAAAAGGTGGTCAAACTAGCCCCCATGTTGTTTTGCGGTACGTGTATATACTAAGTATTACGGTAAGAGCGTGTAAGAACTGACTTCAAAATAAAAGCGACCAAGAACTGACCTCAAAATAAAAGTGGTCTTCCAGTGAATGCGAATTTACATAAATTCAGTCGGTCTGTCTGTCAACAATAAATAAAGAAATAAAACAAAATGAATAAATATTAAATAATAAATGAAATTAATGATAAATTAAACGCCTGCAAACTGTATTTCAGAGAAAAATTGAATTTCAATTGTGTGAATAATTAGTCAAACTTAATGAGAATACATTTCCAAAGACCAATCTGACTTGTTCTTAGTTTTTTCATTGGTTTGCTAGAATCATCATGCTGTTATAATCATACGCATCAAACGGTCAAATCAAACAGTTGTGTTATTTTAGAGAAAATATGGAACTATATATTGTATGTCAGGATATAGCCTAAAAATATCTAGATATTATTTAGAAGCCATATCATCCAGGCAACACCACAACCATTCTTTTAGCACCACCATTAATCTAAAATGTTCATGTTTGCACAAGAAATATCAAAATCTAATAGGCAGATTTCCATTAAATGTATCTAGTACATGTGTTCTCCTCAGAGGATGAACCCTTTCCATTTTAGACCTGATTTAATGATCCCATGGCTCTCCCTGAGGACAAATATGAACACCCAAGACTGTAATAATAGCTAAATCTCCAGTATGTTCTGACATGTTTGTATTGTGGGGCATAAGGAACATTGTGGACTCTTGTTCTGCTTTAATTAGTTTAATCAAATCCCAGCTGATACTAAAACAGTTTAGCAAGAAGCCTTGCAGATATCACATACTGTATCCTTCTCAAAAAAACAGTGAGATGGCTGTTAATCTGCTAAAATACTGTGCACTTGTTTACTGCTAGTGATGTCCAATTCAGTTACGTAACGCTTTAGCTTAAGATCTTTGAACTTGGACAATGACAACAGATGCCTGTTTGCTGACATCAAAAGGGAAATGTATGCACTTGCATGTAAACAGCATCTGCGCGTGAGATGTTTTTAGGTTTTCCTCGAACTGGGCGTCTAAATATAGAGCGTTCATACAGCTCAGGAGTCAAAGTCAAAGTTGAATCACGTGCCTTTTGAGTCGCGACCTCCTGTTTAGCTGCAAACAGTGAGAATAATGCTCCCCTGTGATGTATGAATGTTTTCTGAAGGATAATCTTACATTGCTGACTCAAACTGAGCGCTTTCGGGCCTTTTATAGACGGTCTGAAAAGGGCTCCCAGGGACACAAAATGTATTTTTACTCCACGCTTCACGTTTTGTTAAAAAAATAACATTATGTATGGTATGTTGGACTCAAACGGGCTACAAAACATTTACTTTTTCTGCAGTGGCATAAACACAAATATCAGCATCCACTGCAGCTGAGGTGCATCCATGACATACTTGCGGAAGAAGCAGTGAGCCGCAGAGACGATCCAGCAGGAGGAGATCAGATTGCCGGCGCAGAAGTCCGACTCCCCGATGTAAATGGCCGCCATCCAGGGGTGAGTGCCAGGCAGGGCTGAGTTTCCACCCATTATCCTTCCCCTGGCTATCGATAACCTCTTCTTGTGCCTTTTCCCACACACTTGCTTCTTGCTGGGTTTGGAGGGCTTCGGTTTTTTAACGGCGGGCAGGACATTAAACGGGATAATCCTTCGCGAAGAAGCTGCACGAGGAAACAAGTTCATGATTATTTCAAACTCAGTGGCATAATTGCTACTATAAGCTACAATTTAAAACTAGAACTACAACAAACTAAACCGGTCTAGCTAGAATACTTGTGCTAACACACTTCCTGAATACCTCTTCTGAGTATTTTCATTTTTGGCGCTGGCTGATTCTCCCCTGCAAGAAGCAAAAAAAAAAAAAGCCATTCTATAGTATGATGATGTCACAGAGGAACCTCATGCTGAAAAAATCCTATGTTGAAGAGGGCACAGCAGATAGGAGAAGCTTGTGGATCCTGTGCATACAGCTGGCACCGTGACAGACGGCCAACTGTGCCAGATCCCACTCACCACACAAACATTTGGCTGCACCTGACATGACATGTTGATTCAGGGTGAGTCATGACTTATTTCCCCCTTTATCTCATCTAGCCCACGTTTTGAAAAAAAAAAAAGCTCTGCCAAAAAAACGCTCAACTTGGCCGAATTCAACTTTTCAGAGCGGCGTGACTCAACAGAGATTAGCTGTATTCTCCGCTTTCTGTTTTTATCACAAAACGCTGGATTTTCTAATTAAAAGTGGAAGCATTTAATGAGGTGTTTTGAATGTGTCGCTGACTGTGTCACATAATCACGGCTGCGAGGAGGAAGATATAGAATGATGCAGCGAGTGGCCTTCGTGAATTGTCTTCGCTTTTCATACTTTTCAATGATAAGTTCAAACAGAGGTCTATAATAAAGACAGTTAAATGAATATGCCATCCTTGACAAGGTACATGAGGAAAACAAATGGGTTTTTTTTTTGGCTTTGACATACCAAAATAATAAGGCTAATCATAACCGAGGCCAACAATTATTAAAAACAACACAGTTAAGGAAAAAAGCAAATGATGAAAGCAAAATTAAGCTGTTATGTCTTGCCAAGCTAAGAGGTGCATCACGCTTTAAACCATATGGCAGAGCATCAAAGTATATCAATACACCTGTTCAGGGATGACTACATAACAAACTGATTACAGATGCAATTAGGTTACACTGTGATTTCAAATAAAAAAATACAGAGTCCCGCTGACAACAACAACAACAACAACAAAAAAAGACTCCTTCTCCTGTGCCCCGTTTACTCACACACAGGCATCACACAGTTGGGGACGTCACAGTACTCCCAGGAGATGGCGCCGTCATTTAGCGTGTAGCACCACGGCATCTTGTCTTTATCTGGGTTTCTGCACACACACGGAGGACAGAGTGTGTGTAGGTGTGGCACCGGTGTTTACAGCACCACGCGTTACTCAGTACAATACAGCAGCTGAGTGGCTTACAGGGGGCTGCATTGCTTTTGAACGTGAAAGGCTGAAAATGACTCTTGCTTTCACATACATATTAGGAATAAAGTTTCACTGAGCTGCAATATGCAACTTTTCTGGCAACAAACTAGCCATAAAGGCACATCAGAGTCTGAGCCTTTCACACAGTCTGACTCACAGACTTGTGTGTTTGTGCGTAGATTCCAATGTTTGCTTGAAATGGGCTTTTCTTTGATGTTTGGGACATTTTTGGGGGAATATGCCATTTGCTGTGGGCCCGCCATATGGCTGCTGGGTAGTCATAGCAACGACGGCGAATGAGGAAAGCTGTAAGAAATGGAGGAAGAGCCAATGTGGAGGAGATAAGTTGGGTTTTTTTTATTAGACACAGGCTGGATTCGCCATGTGCTTCTTTAATGCTCATGGTGGTTTCATGGACTTCTTCTGAGGGCTCATCCAACCAAGTGTTGGCACATGAACTTCACAGATAAAGGCTAGGATTAGCAGGCAGCTTTGCTAGCTCAGGGTAAAAAGTTGGATATTGCAGCTTTAAAGTCAAATTCATGGGAAAATCAGGCCTTGCAGATACTGTAGCAACCACATTATTAACACAAAATCTACTCAAACTGGAAGTAGCGGTCATTTGTTGTGTTGCTACCAGAATTATCAGGATGTCTCGACACACACCTGCAGTAGGCATGCTCCCCGAGGCCCCTGAGGGGCGAGGCAACCACTGTGCCCACGTGGAGCTCGTTGTACAGCAGGTCCGAGTTCCACGCCACGCACCGGGCGCCGGACACCGTGCTGCCCACCACCCCTCTGTAATCTGTGCCCCTGCTGTTATAGCACTCTGTCTCCGGCTCTGCACACACACACACGCGTACACACAAACCACAGGTGGAAACACACACAAAACAAACGGATCACGTCTCGATTCCGCGGTGTAACACACTATGTAAACAACACAAATGCAATCAGACAGTTTCCGCATGCGTGATGACAGATGTCTTACTTTCACACCCCAATCAGTCAGAACAAGTCCTAAAAACCTCTCTGTATGCATCAACAGTTAGAACAACTGAGTACAAGTTTAGCAGCTTGCTCATGTTTTCACTTGCCATCATTAATCAAACCATTATGACACACAAATGCATGAACACGCATGCACTGTGTGAACATGCATACATGACAAATACACAGGAGGGCACACATAAAGAACATCATTACAGCTTTTTCTCACCGAAGCTGCAGTCCGGGCCGCTGTAGCCACGTCTGCAGTTGCACACTTCCTTGCCGGTGGCGGTGATCAGTCGACACGTTCCGTCATTCTGACAAGGGTTTGAACTGCACACTGGACACATAAAGGTAACCCAGGTCGCATCTTAATACCACACATACTGTACATTTCCACAGTAAGTTATATAACGGAATATGTCTGGTTTACAAATAGTTTAAACCTGCAATAATATGATTTTTTTGGTCCATTTGGGGACAGCAATAACAAATCGTGAACATTGACATATCATATATGGCGAACTTGTTAGCAAGCAGTTGGTTATTTACACAGCCAGCAGTTACAAATTATCATTCATTTGAAGTTGCATTTCTGGCCACCTGATGACACCTGAATGTCCAATATTCACTTTCTTTTAGCTCTGTTTTTGGTCTCAACCACCTTCTGATGGAAATATCTGGCTTTTTACTCGAACCACTCTCATAGCGTCATTTTCAGCCAAAGCAGGCAGCTGTTTTCAACAAAAAAAGCTCTGATAAACTGACTGTATGCAACCTGCCCAGTGCCAAACACCAGACAGACAAAGTTAGCAACTAGCTGGTAAACACGGCGGAGCATTTAGCAGCTAAAGAGCCAGATACTCAGGAGTTGGTCTGCTGGTTGTGTAAATAAGAAACTGTTTGCCAACATGTTCACCATGTCAACTTTATAAAGTGATAATACTGCAACATGTCAATGTTATATCTTCAGCATGCCGTGCCGCAAGTGGCAAGCAAATCAATTGATGCAGGTTAAACTAAATAAATCTCACCACTGAAATGCAGCTTTTAAATTCCTTCACCAATTGCATAGAAAGTACAGCGCAAACTGGTCCAGTGCTCTAATGTACAAATAGTATGAGTATCCCCTTAAGATCTATTGCAACATCTGGGACACATGCTGGAGAATAGTGATGCCACATCTGCATTGGGGTCGTCTAAAGAGTTCAAACATGAGTGTTTTAGGAGTTGAACTCCAAGAAAATTTGAATTTGAATAAGCTAAAAGATCAAATTGATCTCAGTGCAAAATGAAAATATAGTCCAATTTCATTTGACAGCCAAGTCAAAAGGGCATTCAGGTTCATTTAGATAAGAGGCTTTTTTTTCCACTGTAAGATAAGCCCCCATCATCATGACAAAAAACAGTTTCGGCTCAGGGAGCATGAAACCACCTCACTGCCTCTCTCCTTTATGCCAGAGAATCTGTTAAATGCCCATGAACATCCCCCCCCATTGAAATGAAAGCACCTTATGGACCCATGGGGTGTGTCCTAAAACACCGTTCCTGAGTCACAGTGAGTCATATAATCTGTCTTTTCTTCCATGGGAAGGTTAGTCTTGTAACTATGGAGCTGTGATCAAAGAGATAAAAGCAGTTCTCCGGGCTGGGAGGAGACCTGATATATGTATCTTTTGAGGCTTGTAAGTAAGAAAAAGCTTGTGAAATCAAAAAAACCTAATGACGTCTTTCCTTTGAGTGCATTACTCTCCTTTTTTTTTAGTCAGTGTATCAGGTGTACATGATGTAAGTATTAAAAAATGCACTGTGTCGGCTGCAAATGGAGCTACTTCTTAGTAACTACACGTTGAGAAAAGAAAGTTCACTTAACTGACAATCAGCTCAACAGTTTGTGGAAGTGCATAGTGTTTTCATCCCCTTATTGTGTTTCACTCCCATCATCTCAACAAAAGCAGACCACAGAGCAAAAGCGAGACACAATTGAAGCAGAACAACAGCTGAAAGCACGTCTTACTTGTGTAGCGAACTCTTTCACACTTGATTTCCCCTGCCTCACATGAGCACTGTTCCACATTACGGAGGTGAATTCGTCCCCAAGACTCTCCGATGTCATAATGGAGCAGGTGTACGGTTTCATAGCACTTCTCTGAAAAAGCCGACACAACACATAAAAGGCGATAGGTTGAAATGTGAGGAGGTTGAAGGGCTCGACGGAGCGTGCAAAGTTTGACGGCCGGGCCGTGCAAGACGCATTCAAGGTGGATACATTTTTGTGTCTTTTTTTTTTGTTGTGAAACCTATTTGCAAATGATAGAACATAACATCACAGACTTGTCTGAAACTAAAGGCGAAACTTCTTCAAGAGAGGGAAGAAGTAGAGCGTGAAATTTCATTCTTGCTCTTAGAAATAATAGTTTGACAAAAAAGATTTAAAATGAAAAGAAGTAATTTAAATATTGAAGTGCACATGGGTATGTGCACTTCATTATTTTGCAAAGTATGTCACATGACATCTCATTAATGTTATGGTTCCCTGATAGCATTGGGTTTAAATCCAAAATATTGCCAAATTGGCGCTTTTGCTTTTCGCTTTGACGCCAAACTCAGCTTTCTCTGTCAATATAGTGCGCGACAAGAATTAACTTTGAGGCTCATTTTTCCACATGTCCAGAAATAAAGTGTATATAAAGAGATTAATCATATCCCTGTTAGCATATGTTTCCTTTTAACATCATGAACCTGATGATAGAGTTTGTAAGTTGACAAGTTTCCTCGAATTTATTCCCTGGCACACACTTCTGTTTCCTCCTGTGGCTGTCAGCTGATTGACAGTTAGCAGCCTAATGTGCACAATGATATGAAAACACTGAACTCAGGCACAATGAAACAATGATGGCAATGTGAATCTGGCAAAAGCAAATTAAAAACTTGTCTCAAGATTGAATGGAGGATACACATAACAAAAACAGTGGTATTATAATCGTCATTCATTAAACAGGCTAATAATAATAATCACAGAGTGTACATACTGTGCTCACAGAGCCTCCCAGTGAAGCTCTCAGGACAGGAGCACTCAAACGAGTGTGTGTTCGGGATCAGCGTGCAGGCGCCTCCGTTCTGACATGGATTCACCTGACACGGATCTGTGATTCTACGTGACGTGTGGATGACAACTGAAACACATCAACAAAGAAAAACACAGTTAGAAGATAAACATTACAGCATTATGACTGAGGGATTAAATGCACACTATGTGTTTAGTAAACTAACCATCTGGCTGAGTTTTCTCTGGTGCACAGAAGCCCCACTGCCGGTCCCGATCAAAATTATGTGTGAGGGAGCACCTACAACAGAAGAGACAGACATATAATACAGTCACCAGCATGTCACCTGGATTACTAATAGAAGACACATTAAGCCAGGGTTGGGTTGCAATATTACCGTGAGAAATTCATCAACTGTACTACATGGTTCCCAGAAAAACAAACTCTCTGGCCTTGTCATTGCGGTGAAATTTCCATTTGCCTAATACTTTGGTTTTTGATCAAATACCTGCAAAACTAATGACATTCCCATCAGCCTCAACTGTACTTTGTGTTTAGTGCTATATATTATATGCTATAATATTAGCATGTAAACCATCTCACTTTAGCATGGTAAACATTACCTGTAAAACATCAGCATATTAACATTGTCATTATGAGCATGTTAGCATGCTGATATTAGCATTTAGCTCTAGTACAGCATCACAGAGCCTTCAGCAGGCTGTCTTGTTGTTATAAGACAAAAACAGACCATACTATCTGGTTATTTTGTCCATTAACAGTTTCACAATTGATTTTTCTGAAAAATTCACTATGCTGATATTGTGACATAAAACTACTTATACCATATAGGGCTCAACAATAATGATGATTGCCCGTTTGCCCAGGGCAAGTGAAATGCCATTTTGGGACAGTAAATCGAGCAATTCAAGTGGTAAAAAAGAATTGAACACAGTTTTATTTCCAGCTGATGATGGAAGTAGAGAAGGAGTGAGCCATCTCGCTTCCTTCTCATCTCTGTTGAGAGTTGCAGGCGCAGCACCGATCGGGCATTCACGAGAAAATGGCGGCGGGTGAAAACAAAGTTTATGAGCTGAAGTGTAATCGAGTGCCGGAAACAGGAGTTAATAATTGGGTGGTGTTAGAGGTTGTGGGCGAAACTCTAAATCAATTTACTTAAATAAAGATTAAACATGACAATTAACTTAAGTCTTTGTTGTTAATTGATAACCGATAATGAATAAAACAATTTGTATAGGGGCAAGTAAGAAATTACTTTGGGCAAGTAGATTTCAGAAAACATTAATGTTGAACCCTGCCGTGAGAGAGGATTTCATCCAACCCTAAATGACATCTCTGAAACCTACAAGTACCAACATGCTGCTCTAAC
Organism: Sebastiscus albofasciatus; assembly: GCA_916701655.1. Taxonomy (NCBI): domain Eukaryota; kingdom Metazoa; phylum Chordata; class Actinopteri; order Perciformes; family Sebastidae; genus Sebastiscus; species Sebastiscus albofasciatus. Next base: position 66,095 of record CAKAOI010035329.1, on the reverse strand, counting down.
TCTCTCTCTGTGACGGAAATGCTGCACTTTTGAGGCCAGTTTGAATCTGAGAAGAATCTCTCTCAACCATAATCACTGACACTCACCAACTCTGTCAATCATCCACTACTTTAACCAAAGTAACATCAGCATACTTCTGGACCGCTCACTGAATCTGCAGTACATAATGACAAACCTTTCTTGACACTGAGCTCATGAGCACATCGCAAAAACACGCAGAGTCATATTGTGTTAACTTTATATGTAGGTGGACCAGAGATGTTGGGCCATATATAATTGCATTCATGTTGCTCCAACTTGCTGCTGGCACCCACTCTGCTTTTCTCAATTCCAAGGAATGATGACTGGAAAGCCCTTCAGCAAGTTTTTTTTTTCCCCCTCCAAAATAAAAATCTAATAAAATGAAGATTTTGTTGCTGTGTCACAATCTGAAGCAATTAAAAATGCACCAAGATGGTTTTACTGTGCCAGCTGTTTATCCACCCAGTACTGTAGGAAGTGAACTGAAGGGAATGTGTTACAGCCAAAGTCACAGTTTGAGATGGGTTTTCTACATTCTATCTTATGCCACCTTTAAAGAGGACCTATTATGCTTATTTTAAGGTGCATACTTGTATTTTAGGTTTCTACTAGAACATGGTTACATGCTTTAATATTCAAAAAATGCTTTACTTTTTTACTTTTACTTTTGGTTTGCAGCACCTCTTTCCACCCTCTGTCTGAAACGCTCTGCTCTGATTGGTCAGCTGGCCCACTCTGTTGCGATTGGTCAATCGAACCAAACTCTTTGGATTTCGCTCCAGCTCCGCTCAAACTAGCTTTGTTTGAGGGCCTGCCAAACTAGCCATTATGCAAATGTGTTACTTGGTGACATCACCACGATAAGGAAGAAAAGGCGGGACTTCAAGCAAAGCGTGTCAGGATCAGTGGGGGAGAGTAACTCCCTTTACTGTGAACTTTGGGCTTTGTAACTTTGTAGAACTTTTACATGAAAAAAAAATTATATAACACACTAAAGGAAAGGGAAAAAAGGCAAAAAAAGCATAATAGGTCCCCTTTAAGATGGATTTTCTACATCCTATCTTATCACTTTTAAAAACCTTTAAAAACTGTTGCTTATAATGACACATATTTTGATATTCTAGTTGGGGCACACAAATCATTAACAACAATTCAGCAATGCGCAATTTATTGAAGCAAATCATCTCATTACCTCATTAAATATTGCATTAGCATAAGTTCCTCATTACCGTGAGCTGTAATTGGCTGTGACTCAACAACCCAATTACACACTGCATCAGTGTCCATTCCATTGACATTACCGCATTGAATGATGGAAAATACCAGTGTTTTTGTTCATTCTGAGATCATCACCAATTGAGGACAAGTCATACACAAGCCTGTGACGTAAAAACCTGCGGTTTGTGCAAGAGTGACGTAGACAAGGTGTGTTGGGAATGAGAAAACCAAATATGACGAGGCAGCACTTCTACCTGTCAAGTGTTGAAACGTCTCTTTAGTCTAATTCATGATTACACACACATGGTGACTGTTTGTGTAACCAAAACAGTAGATCCAGACAAGTCGGCAAATAAAGGACTCACCATGGTTTTGAGGATAGGATGGTGAGGCAGTGATGATGAATCCTTCCACCCTGACGAAATGGGAATTTACATTCTTTGCCCATTGTAGTAAAAACTGGCAACAGAGCAAAAAAAAAACAGCTTGTTAGTGATTTTCAATGAACACAGATGGGCATAACACAACAGAGTGAAATCAGAAACTGCCTGGAAAAACATGATGTGTGGTTTCCCCCTGCACCTCACACACAAAGACTGCTTTGACTTTGTACATAACTCTGATCAGAGGACAGTAAGATCCTCTGCTCTGATGGCTAAATCATGTTGTTGTAAGGCAGGTTACAAGCACTAGCTTCCACATACTTTAGCTTTTGTTGCACCAACACAGCTGGAAATCACATTCACTGCCAGTTCAATGTGCATCCCCCCTCCCTCTTTTCTCCTCTAAATCAAATACAGGAGGTAAAACCTACCTTTCCGGCTCTCCATGTATGGCTCTTTGGAGATGCCTGTTTCATACCCATGGGATAATATGCGCTGAAATCAAAGCAAAGAGAAGTTATTGCACTTTTTTCTTGCTTTTTACGCACCGCAAAAATGGATGGAAAAAGACGCACAGAGGTGATGGTGTAAACTTACCCCCCTTGTACTGAAAACACAAGGTAGAAAAAGTAATAGGAGGTATAACATCCTCATGAAAGTTTGCATCTGGTGTCCTGGAGAAGCTTGTTTCCAGAAGAAGTCGGAGGAAGAGTGTCCTGTGCTGCCTTGTCACGTTATATCTGTCAGTTTCCGAGTCCTCAGCCTGCTTTTGGTCATAGGAAACGTGGGAAACCCTGCAAGTATTATCCTGTCCCTCACAAGCCGTGTTGAGTAAACCCGTTGCGTCATTAGGCTTGTCTCTCTGTCTGAGGCATCCCAGGCTGGTGTTCCCTCTCACCTTCTCTAAAGACGCCCACGGGTTTAAAGTTATCCGCTGGAGAGACCAGAACTTTCCAGAGGCAGAGCCGGGAGATGATGCTGATAAAACCCCTCCTTATACCAGCCTCGGGGACCGGGTAACAGTAACGCGTTACTCCAGTGCGACGTTACTTGTTGTTTGGGTCGTATGTTTCTTCTTCTGGTTGCTGGGCGACACAGCACATCATGTGTTCCCATAGTAACGTTAACTAACGCTAGTTGTTAAAATCTGTTTAAGCTGCAATATCTGGTTGTAAACTGGCTTTGTTAATAAAAGACATCTGAATAAACAACATCAGGTCTTGTTATGGTGTTGACAGTTATCATCAGCAGTGAATTGCAGGTTGACGTTCAGTAATGGGGCTAACTTAGCTAATAACACTAGCTAACGTTAGACATAAAGGTTAGCTATTAACGCTAATTTTCTCTCGTGGAAGCACTGTATTTAAAGTTATTAAAACGGAAACATTAGGACACATAAACTAACATTGGAGCACGAAAGAGGATTAAGATCATATACAAAATAATTAGGATTGAACATCAATCTGGAATCAATCTCATTTAGTTAACTAGCTAACTAGCTAGTTTCCTATGTAACGCTAGCTAGTTAACCAACCGTTAGCTAACCAACCTGGTTTCATAGTTAACGTTATCTCAGTAAGCGCACATTAAGCTCCCTGCTAAGTATGTTAAAATACAGATAACTAGCTATGTTTAATGAAAAACAACACAACACTTTACTTAGTTCATTAACGTAGCTCCATACTCTCATAATAACTTCATAGTGAACTCAGCAGGGAGTAAAGTGTTGTGCCGTTTCATTCATTAAACGTATTTTAGTATACTTAGTAGTAAACCTAATTCGCGCTATGATCACTGGGAGATAACCGAGGCCTATTGAAAAAGGATGGGTCAGGAGTTCTGAGCAATGGGGATATGACGCATGCGCAGTGCAACTGTATCAATGCAGACTGCGCATGTGTTGTATCCCTATAACTCCTCCTCTTTCCACGCCCTCCTCTTTGGGGATAACTAGATTTAGTAAAGTTGGTTGGTGAGCTGGCTAACGTTAGCCAACACAACTTTAACATTACATTACTCTGCAATTTACTATTGACAACAACCATAGTTACCTGTCAGAGGATGTGACCCAAGCAAAAGAAGCTAAAGTCACAACAAGAGATGTTACCTGGGAAGTCCTAAAACATGTTAAAGGTGCTCTCCCCCAGCTTTAGTACCCTCACACATACTGTCGTGCCAAAGTGAGCAAGGTTGCCAGGTCTGTGTGACAAAACCAACCCAAAACCAGCCTAATACCAGAACTCAAAATATGCCCCAGCCAAACCATAACCACTTCTTTTAAAGTCCAACAGCAGGTTATCATTGCTAAAAGTATTGTAATATCTACAAAGTAACACCATAATAATAATGTGAATGTGCATTTTTATTTATAGAGGCTAATATTAGGCTATTATTTATAAGGGTGCTTTCACATTAGGGACCCGGGCCCTGATCCGAGTACACTTGTCCTCAAAGTCCAGTTCGATTAATTAGTGTGAACGCTCCGTACCGTACTCGGGTACGGTTCTTCGATCCGTAAGCCAACCATACCAACACACGGAAGTGGATTACTATTTAAAACGCGTTGTCATGACTATGCAACTGTACAGCTCAAAAATGGCAGCAAAGGATCTCTCTGGTCTAACGAAGAAATTAAATGCTTGATTGAATTTGGGCAAACGAAAGCATCCAAACCCAATTAGATAATACTCACAGAAATGCAGATATTTATGGGATAATTCAAGAGTATTTACATGCGCGTGGGTACAACAGAACAGCGGAACAATGCCATGACAAACTGAAGAAATTGATGCTGCAATACCATAAAGTGAGGGATGCGGTGCGTAAATCAGTCAGCTCAACTGACGAAAAACAGATTTCATGAAATGGACAGCATAGTCGATAACAAACCAAAAAGTGAGCCTAAATTTATAGAGTCTACCCAACCAACGGACAAAAAATCAACTTCAAAGGTAGCCCAAATCTGCTGGAAAAGCGCGGACCTGGCAACACTGCTAAGCAGCCTAGACAAGAAAACATCCAAAGGTGGGTCATTGAGTTATATCTCAAGTTTTTAAGATAAGATACATGCAATTTGGGGGTTTATATCAAGGATCTGGAAGAAAGTACTGTTCTAATGAAGAATTCAATAATGACAGTACTTTTGAGAAAAGTATGAAAGTAGAGTCCAACCAACCACTTATAGGCCTCATGTGTTGTCAGCATTCCAGCAGTGACATGCTGCGTCAAGACAAACTCCCCAGTCCCATAATCTAAACCTCTAATTTTCACCAGCTGCAATAATCTCTCTCCAGATGCTGAGCTAAAAATACAAAGAGGAGGCTGAACGACTCAACAGCACGTCCACATTGGAGACAAATCCCCATCTCGGTGAGGTATAGTGCAAAGAGGAAACTGTTCAACTAAGACAATCAGACCGTTAATTATTGACAAATATGACTAACTTAGCAAACACATTTAGCTGGCCAAATATGACAAGTAGGAGAATTCAGGGCTGTTAATGTCTTACGTAAGACTTGGGGTTATAAACTATAACAGAGGAGTATTTCAGGTGTTTGTTTTACAAGGGTGGTGGAGGTTAGGATGGGATGGTGAGGAGTTCCCTGCTGTCAGAAATACCAGAATTACATATACAAAAGAAAAAAAGCATCAGGTTTGTTGGAATTACAGCCATCAAAGCTTTTTAATCATTCAAACATGTGGACAACCTCAAAACCACAGAAGCAGGAAGTAAACACAGGAAGAAGATATACAGGAAATATTTAAATATGCAAGAAAATTGTGATTTCACTCCCTTTTGATCCTAAAAACAAAGTCCTGTCTAGCATATGATCCAACAAATGTGGGTACCAATTTCTAATAGAGCAACAATAGTTTGACAAAAACAATCTAACTCAAGGTTCACTTGCTATTTTTTTTTTTTGGAGCTTTCAACTGCATCTCAAAGCCTTCTTCAGCGGAAGACTAGCTGGAAATCTAGTAGGTGGAAATTCAGTCAAGATTTTTATATCAAATTTTACAAAATCTTTATACTGTAAGTTGTAATTAATAGCTTAATTAATGGTTAAGAAATTCAGCCATTAAATTATTATTGGTAATGCTTTAGAGATCAGTTATTAACAAGGATAACATTCACAAGCTTTTTTGCCGAGCTTTATACCATAGACTGTATATAAAGATGGATGACATGACAGCCAAAAGTGAAGCCAAAACATCTCCATCGCCCCCTGGTGGCTGGCTGCAGTATAGGTCATAAACCCTGCCCCCTCCATGTTAGCGGATGGGACATGGGCCAAACTAAAAAGTCAAAGTTAAATAAATTTTTCCCAAAGATGGTTTCTGTCATTTTAGGAAGTTCCTTTCATTTTGATGTATGTTGAAGTGTTCATTTTTTTGATAAGTTTGGTTTTAATTAATTATTTGATTCTGTAAAAAAGGGATATGACGCCATGATTGACAGGTGTGTGGGCGGGACTTTCATACTGTGACTCCACCGCCCAATCACTGTTGCGCAGAGTGTCTATGAATTATAATTAATGGTTAATCCCTTGGCTTGTACATATTGTTCGCTAATATAACTCACTTTTTAGTAAACTCTTTAATTCATTTTCATGGCTTATTAGAGAAGACTTATAATAAACCCATTAATTACAACTTATAAACTGTTTGTAAAGTATGCCTACTTAGAAACTGGTACCCAAAAGTTCATTTCAGGCTTCTTCCATGGTTGTCCTTGGTCTAACATGGCTCATAATAGAATTGCTTTGCACTTCATTATTAAACTAAACCATAACAAAAACATATCACTGTCCAAAAATTACAACCAGTACCAAAAATCAACAAGAAGACGCCAGAATTCGTAACAAATATACAATATCTATCACCATTATATTGATTTTTTTTTTGGAGTGTACATGCAGCCCATTGTTTGACTAATTCCCTTTCAAAAGGCAGTGCCTCAGGCTTAAAAAGTGCAGCAGTGGGGGTTCCCTTTTAGACAATTGTGGCCTTGTAAAGGTCTGTCTTGCAGTCCTTGCCCTCCGGTGGGTTGCGGCCGTTCTGGGGAAGCTGGGCGTTCCTCAGCTTGCTCTGGCACTGACGCAGCTCGGCGACGTAGCCCTGGAAGCTCAGGCTGAGCTCGGTGTCCTCTCCCCGGGACGTTTCAACGGTTCCCTCCTCTAGATGAACCCCCTCCACGTCCATCACCTCCTGAACCGTCTGTGCAGCGTCGGCTCTTTCGGATGGCGATTTGGTGACAGGGTTCGGGTCTGTTCTTCCCTCTGTGCACGGGAAAAAAGAAAGACATGGAAGATTTAAGATTAATTGAATATTGATGAGGGTGGTCGTGAAAAAATTGCAAAGAAACAAACACTTAAAGCTGTATTCATTGATTATTTTGGCCACTAGAGGGCAGCAAAGAAAGAAAACAACATATTGACATAACCAAACATCTTAGCACCTATTTACATATCCAGTAGACATGACAACATTATACCGTTCTCATAATTTTTCTGTGGGTTTGCCACTACAAGGGATCCCTGCCACATTTCACATACTAATTTGATCAATTGTTTATATAAAAATATTGATCACTGCAACTTTAAAGTGGACCTATTATGCTTTTGTGCTTTTTCCCTTTCCTTTAGTGTGTTATATAGTTTTTTGTGCGTGTAAAAGGTCTGCAAAGTTACAAAGGGAGTTACTCTCCCCCACAGAAACACTGCTCCTGAAGGGCCTGAAACGCCTCGCTCGAAGTCCCGCCTTTTCTTCCGTAACGTGGTGATGTCACCAAGTAATACATTTGCATAATACCTGCCTAGCGGCTAGTTTGGCACACACTCAAACAAAGCTAGTTAGAGTGGAGCTGGAGCAGAGTCTGAAGAGTTTGGTTCGGTTGAGAAATAACAACGGAGTGGGTCAGCTGACCAATCAGGGCAGACTGGGCTTTTCGGGGCGGTGGAGGGACAGGAGCTAAAACAGAGCGTTTCAGAGAAAGGGTGGAAAGAGGTGCTGCCGCAGAGCCGGTATGATGGGAAAAAAGCGTTTTTTTTAACATTAAAGCATATAAACAAGTTCTAGTAGAAACCCAAAATAACAATATGAACCTAAAAATGAACATGATAGGTCCTCTTTAAATACGCAAATTGAGACAGACAAACAAATAAAACTTATATTTTTATATAACAGTGACTAAACATAGATGCAAAACAATTATTCCGTTTCTTTGCATCTTTGACTCATGTGGAACTGCCGCCGACTGAGCATTGCCTTCGCATTAGATGACTAGATGCTTAGCATGACTGTATGACATTTCAGAGCTTCTAAGAAACGGAAACTTTGTCACCCATGACGTGGGTGCACATGCATTTTAACTCGCTACTACGCCGCTCAAATGAACACATCAGTGTAGAATAAATTTGTGTAATCTGACAACAGTTGTGTAATCTGGACAGCTGCTGTCAAGACGAACGCGATGACGTAACTGCTTCGGCTCAAACTTGCTGAACTCGCTTGCCAAATTATGGGAAGGAACTAAATTGCAACAGGATTAAATGCATTTATCCGTCGACTTGTTGTCACATGTGGTATGTTTCAACGTTACCACTTCATTTCAAACAATTCAGAGCGGCATGATCTCATCACGAGGCCCCGGACGCAAGTTAATGAAACATTAAAATCACATTTAAAGAGTGTCTCCTCTTCTCATGCAAATGCACTCAGAAGGGCTAAAAAACAAAGTTTCCGGGATGTTGGCATTACAGTTGTGACGACTGATAAACTCTCCACTTCTCATATGAACCCTGTGGCCCCACGGACTCTAAACACAGAGGCCCGAGTGACTCAAACACGGCACTTCAACACATGGACTCTCCTAGAAACTCCGCTGACTGTGATTCACTGCTGTTCAGTTCAGATGTAAACACAGCCTGTGAGCTCCAACAGCTGACCTTACCCTCAGCAAAACAGCTACAGCACAACTTGAAGGTGAAACATATTCAGGGCTTTTCAACAACCGCCAATGTCTCGTCTGAAGTTCAAGGACATGAAACTGACGTGTGTTTGGCAATTAGGGGCGTGACATTGGTTAAAATTAGATATAACTGATGGTATATCAACATCAATCTCCATCACAGGGTTTTCCACAGGATGTGATGTATTGATGCTGGTATGCAGAGCTGCTAGATGATGCATTTTGATGAATTGGGGTTTGTTGATGATTATAAAAAGCTATACTTTCAAAGCCATAAATGTATTCATCCATCCATCCATCCATCCTCTACCCCCACTCTCAAACTGGGTAACCTGGGTATCAGGACACCCCATGGAGTCACAAGATCGATATTAAAAGGTGCAGTGTGTAGGATTTGTCAGCATCTGGTGGCGAGGTTGCAGATTGCAACCAACTGAATTTTCTCCCGTCTGACAAGAGTGTAGCAGAACTATGATGGCCGACGCAAATGGCCAGTAGCTCCGTGAAGAGGACCCGCTCCCTATGTAGATATAAACAGCTCTTCTAAGGTAAAATTATTTTCAGATGATAATACACTACAAAAAAAATACTTATAAATAGTATATTCCATTTCTGCCAATGGATGCCCCTAAATGTTACACACTGTCCCTTTAAGGGTCATGAGATGATTAGCAATATGAAAAAAATCCTTTATTATCTAAAATGAGTTTATAATTGCAATGTTTTGTGAAATACTGGATAGTTTTACCTCTTGAGAGTTACAAAATGTATTTAAAAAAAACAATATGGGAAACTTAAAATCACTTTTTGCCTCAGGTGCTCATAACTCATAACAATATTTAACCTTTGACAAGGGGTCAGTTAAATTCCCTTCTTTATAAAAGGGTCACAAGTAGGACTGCAACTTAATTACATTATCAATTACTCTGCCGATAATTGTCTGTTTCAATTTCTTTTTATCCATAAAATGTCAGAAAATAGTGAAAAATCACGTCTCTTATAGTCCAACAATTGTCCAAAAGCCAGAGGTATTAATTCTTACTTGACATGATCAATTATTAGATATGATATACTGTATATTAAGAGTTGACAATTAATTTCCTGTCAATCGACTAATCAATTAATCAATGGTTACAGCTCTAGTCACAAGCCAAAAAGGTTGCAAACCCATTTATTACTGTTAAAGGACCAGTGTGTAACATTTAGGGGGATCTATTGATATGAATATAATATTAAGAAGTATGTTTTCATTAGTGTATAATCACCTGAAACTAAGAATCATTGTGTTTTCATTACCTTAGAATGAGTCGTTTATATCTACATAGTGAGCGGGTCCTCTTTACAGAGCCGGCCGCCATGTTGCTATAGTAACCCAGAACGGACAAACCAAGAACTGTCTAGATAGGGCCATTCGCATCTCACGTTTTCGCATTGGCCACCGTAGCTCTCCTATAATCCAAGTTGGTTGCAATCTGCAACTCCACTGCTAGATGCCGCCAGATCCTACACACTGCACCTTTAACTGTCAGGCAGAAGGTTGCAGCCAATCCCAGCATGCATTATCCAAAGGGAGAAGAAAAACACTGTTTACAGGATGCTAATCTATCACAGGGCGAATCCAAGATGTTGATACTGAGAGGAGACAGTCCTACTGTAACCATTGAGCCACTAGTTTTGTACAAAAAAATGACAATAACAGATGTTCAGATAGTTCAAACATGCCTGGTTTGCTTACTCATTATGTCTTTGGAAGGAGGGGAAACTCCAATGCAATCTTTTTATTTTAATTTCCATGGATCAATCTGTACACCTCACTAGAATACGTTGTGTTTTCCTTCATTATTTACTCATAAACCCTCCTCAAACATGTTTCAGTGTTCAAGCTTGCTGACTCTGCTGTGACGCGTAAACATGACGCGTCTCGACACAGCCGTTTAACACAGCCGGGCCTCCTGTGGCGAGTCTTGTCCACAGACACGGGCAGCAGCCGGGAATCTGAGACAGACCAGACCAGACTGGAATGGACCCAAGTTAACGTCCTCACCGGGGCCAACTGCCAGAGATCTGCGTCGAGCCCTCCTCTGACCGCCAGATGGATGATAAGGCCGGTCAGAGGCTGCCAAGCTTTGAGACCTGACACGGACACATGAAGAAGAAGACTGAGCCATATGGTCCCTCTGGTCAGGTGTGCTGCCGAGTCATTACAGAGCACTTTTTGTAGATAGCCTGGCCTTCAGGGTGGATATCCCATTTACTCCCAGGAATCCTTTAATCTTCTCCATGCGGGCTAAACCTTTCCTCTGAATTAAAACCTTCAGCATGTGACCTCTGACCCTGACTGCACAGAGGGAAAGTGAAAAACTATTTGAATCATTTCTACAATTTCTGCCTCTAACTTTTATTTCCAGCTAAACTAAAAACTCCAGGGATTGAGTTCAAGTCAGTCATATGAATAGAGTTACACTGTGTGATGTCGCCCTCTAGTGGACGTCCTAATCCCTACCAACTAAGCCTACAGACCTTGCCAGACAGGGAGAAGTGATTACAGCCATGATGAGGAAATGATGGTGGTAACATGGGGCAGCAGTTCTGGTCCTCTGGATACAGACCAGATGCCTTCTGGTTTGGATTTTAACAGTCTAATCAGGGGCTAATTTACACCTGATATGCCAATAATAGGGCCAGAAGTACACTTGGCACTATGGACCCTGTCTTAGAGAAATGCATACTGATGTCAGGGTGTAGTGCAAGGGAAATTGTATCCTCAATAAAATAATCTATACACAAATCTGTATGTATATATACCCCATAAAAGGAACAGTGTGTAGTATCTGGCGGTTTCTAGTGGTGAGGTTGCAGATTTCAACTTCTCCCGTGTGCCAAGTGTGTAGGATGGCCGACGCGAAAGAAAACGCGAATGGCCCTCTCTAGAGCCCGTTGTTGTAAAGTCGTCTCCACATGATCAGCGGTATAATCGCTCTGTTGTGCCATTGTTTTCCTACGGGAAGAGCAGTGCCGCCCGACTAGGCAGAAGAGCTACCCTTGGCTCGAAATCGCTGTGCTCAAAGTTCAAATTATTGCAACTTTGACCCTGAATGCCGCTGACCTTTCAAAGCGCAACCAATGAGAGCAGCTGCAACTGTTTGTTGTTGCCTAGAAACAGTGAATGTCGTTCCTTGCGCTCTTTACCAAAATCTTAAATCTCTTATCGTGGGAAGGCAGCTTTAGAGTAGAGTGCGTAGAGTGTGTGTGTATACGTGAGAAGTGAGTGATGAAGCAAGAGAGAGAGAGCGGTGGCGACGGGGGGCGAGTAACGTTATCGACTCCGTCCCAAGCAGGAAAAGTTAACACAGTTTGGTTTGTCCGTTCTGGGCTACTGTAGAAACATAGCGGTGCAACATGGCAGACTCCGTGAAGAGGACCCGCTCCCTATGTAGATATGAACGGCTCATTCTAAACTAACAAAAACACAACGATTCTTAGTTTCAGGTGATTATACACCAATTGAATACATACTTCTAAATATTATATTCCATTTCTGCTAATAGATCCCCCATTATGTTACACACTGTTACTTTAAATAGATTAATTAACTTGTATGGTTTGGTGACTTTGCAGTAGAGTCAGAGGAAACTAAGTCCCAAAATGAAAAGAAAAGTATTTCTTTTATCCACATAACCTCATTTCAAGCAGAGTAAGCAGCTTGATTTTATCCTCTTCCTTTCTACCCTTTCTATAGTACTTGGCATGATGTCTGAGGAACATGTTGCTCCACCTCAACAGCAATTATTTATTCCCTCAGAACAGCAGAGGGCGTCAGTTTAACAGTAATACACCAACTGGAGACGACTGAAATCCAGCAGACTGACACAGTAAAAGAGCGTAATTGCTACTGAACCATTGTTAACTTGTTTGGACTGATGGCCTCTGACTTATCCTGTGGGCGTTTGTCTCTTAAACACATTATTAAGCCTGCGCGAGCATGACTTTCCACCAGGATTTAGAAGCCACAACTTCATAAAGTCTCTAAAAAAAAAAAAAAAAAAGTGGAGGCGTGTTAAACTTCCTGCGTTTCCATGTATACAGATTCTCCCCGAGGTGGCAAACAGTGTTGGAGGTAGTTTCTATTTTAGCTGGTGGGAGAAATGGAGAGACAGAGAGGAACAGGCTGGGAGATAAGATGAAAACCAGCAGTGACAGTTTCTATCTGTAGCTCAGTCAACCCGTGGATAAGGTTACCATGGCGCCCAGTGGTGGGAAGAATCAGGCTGATGCGCTTAGCAACCAGAAAAGAGGCCGTGGAGGAGCTCCGATCCTTCCTCATCATCTTGTGTACATTAAAGCCTCCCTATGAATGTGAGCGATCATGTGAGCGCACCTTTCGATAAAGTCCTTTGAAGCAGCTCAGTTGTTGGAAAAACATGTGATTATCTTCTCTTTCCGTGGAGTTCACGGTGTTTCAAAGAAGGCTTTCTGGGATTTTTCAAGAATCAAACAAACATGTTGCCTCTAATTGGATATCTGAACACAGAAAGCTTTTGGCCTCAGTTAATGTATTTCTGGCAACTCTGAAAAAAACCACCACCATTACAAATCAATGATTGTTTACCTTCAAATCTCAAACACAGCAGAGGAGTATGTGTGGTGGTGGGGGGAGGGGGGAAATGACACAGATGGGGAAGCAGAAAAGGATTTCCATATGCAGGAGATGATAATGATGTCACACTCCACACACAATGAGCCAACACTCCCCAACAGCAAAGCTTTTGAAACACACGAGTTTCAAAAAAAGGATCCACAACGCCACGCTTAAAAAAGCCACACACAACAGAAGCGGTGACCCCCACATGAAACGACAACACACCAAGCGATGTTTAGCGACACCGCGCGCACTGAACAATGTGAGCAGAACACACACGGCGAGCACAGGCAGCGACACCCTGAAACGAGCGCACATACACAGGAGAGAGAAAAAAAGTACACAAAAGGAGTGGGAGCTGATGAGAGGAGGAAGCCACAAGAAGACAAAAATGAGACAGAGCTGAGGGAGAACGGGGAGGGAGGCATGCGGAGGCGGAGAGGTGGTGGTGGTGGTGGCTGGTGGTGGTGGTGGAGGAAGAGGAGGGGGAGAAAAACAGAGCTCACAAACGTGTAAAAAGACAGACGAGAGTGATTTCCAATTCTAACATTTATTAGATCGACTCAATCACAGGTACAGAGTTTATTGGCAGTGATTATCTACATCAGGCATCTAGAAGAGAGAGGGGAGTGAATGACCCAGATAGAGGATGACAGGCAATTCAACAATGTCACCAGCGCTAAGGAGGAGCACTCATCCTCCAATGACTAATTATTTTTTGCTCAATTCGCCGACACCGTTTAGTGACTCACCGGTTTTTGACATTGTTGAACTGCTCTTGACTCGAGGTGGTGGTGGTGGTGGTGGTGGTGGGATGGAGAGGAATACAGCATTTGTTTTTGTAATGACTGTTCAGGTCCGACACTGTAAAACAATTTCACGGGTCTGGTTTTGCTGCGATGTTTTTCTAATTGTACATAATGAACCCATAATGCCAGGAACACACCGCTGCTAATCGCATCACTTTCTGAATGCTAATCTCCAGCACAACATCCACCGACTACAGTACTGTCAAATATTGATCATTTATCTGTACGCACTGTGCACATATTATTAATATTCATAAGCTCTGCAAATCACATTCTCGTGCACCCCAAAAATATCTAACTGGAAGAAATCCCAGTCGTGTGGCAAAACCCAACAAATTTTGTGGCGTGGATAGTAAACGTTAAACTCACTGAACAAAATATACACATCCCTATTTACAAGGTGATCTGAGTGTAATTAAGATCAATCACACACATGCTTTGCTAAGTTTAATAAAAAACAGTTTAAATGAATGGCAAACTGAGGAAAGAGTCAGTATCAATTTGTCATTAAAGTGCATCAGAGTCAGTGTAGAGGGATCATGAAGGCGCACACATGCACATACGACACACACGCAAACACACGGAGCACTGGTTTGTTACACTGTAGAAATACCTGAAGTGGACTTTCCCTCTCCAGCTGCGTCTTGAGGCTGGGGGCAGGGCGGCGGCGGGGTGAAGTTGGCCTCGGGCAGGCTGCTGTTGAAGGACGCCAACGGGGGCGGCGACGGAGGCAGCAGGGTGCTGTTTGGGCTGTTGATGTCGCCCTCCCCCACGAGGGTCAGGTCGCTGTTGGCGTCCTCCTCCACGGTGCGGAGGCTCGGCCGGGTGTCCGAGGGCCGGGGGATGGGGGAGAGGTGGGTGCCGAAAGTCGGGTGGCGAGGAGGGGGCATCAGGCTCCGCCTGGTCCCGGAGTGTCCATTGGCACTGGAGCTGAGGGAGGAGTCCAGGCTCTCAGAGCGGAGGCCGGCGGTGAGCGCCCCCCGCGAGGGGACGCCGTTCTCCCGGCTCAGCCTCAGGGAGTCGGGGGTGGAGCAGGCAAGGTCGGAGGAGACGGAGCAGGAGGAAGAGGGCACAGTCAGGCGCAGGAAGTCGGGAAGCACCAGGTCTTCTTTGTTCAGGAGTCCGCGCTGGTCGTTGGCTCGGGTGCTCTGTGCCCGGCTCAGGAGCTCAAAGAATTCTGCAAAACACATCAAACACCTCACTTAAAACTCTCCACATACGTGAGGCACCTGGAAGAAAAGAGATTAGTCAAGGTTTAACATGCAGCGCAGCAGAGAAGAAACACCCTCCAGAGCTGGCAGTTAGTCCTGACGCAAAGCAAAGCTAAGAAATCCACCAATAAGTCAAAAAAAAAGAGAGAGAAAGAAGGAAAAGAGGGATTTACCTTCGGCTTCATCTATATTAATCTTTTTCTGTTTTCTTTTTTCCCCTGGGAGTGCTGAGTCTGGTCCGCTTGCTCGCACAGAAAAGTCCTTTGGTGTTGACCTCTCATCTCCCTGCAGATGCAACAATAACAATGCACTCTGTTAGGGGATGGAGGGATGGGGAGGGGGAGCGGGGGGAGGTCGTGAGGAGGATGGGGAGGCTAAGCGTGAGCTGCCGAGCACCCTACTGAGCAGAGTGTCCATTTACTGAGACCCTCGCGTAAAGATGAGTCGCGTCCATCTGTTGGATCTGCGTCTTCGCTGACCTCGCTAGCATCCAGGCCGAGCGCCTATCTGCCTACATACGCCGCAATAACTCAAGCATGGAAAATATGAGCAAGTGAGTCAGCAACAGGCAGTGTTAGGGCGAAGAATACAAACAAATCCCACCAATTTAAAGCTTTTTCGAAGATTGAATGAATGTTAATACAAATGTGAATGTGTGAAATGTGACAGTGTAAAATGACACTGAATGTCGCAGAAGCAGCGCAGCAGTAGAAAAGGGACAAAACGTGTGGACTTTTTAAGCGACACGTAGGAGAAATAAAGATGTCCTGAGTACTCACTGCAGCAGAAAAACTCCTGGATGGAGGGTGGTTTTTCAGCGAGGAAGCCTTGGATTTGTCTATTTGAAAGAGAGACACACAAAGAAGATGTACATGAAAAATTCATCAGGTTGAGAAATTGATGATGAGCGTGTGAGATGACGGAAAGGAGACGAGAGGACACTTCTTCAAAATTTGAATATGCTAATCAGTGGAATAACAGAGGTGGACATGATTTGCATTTGGCAGTCAAACAGTTGTTTACAGGTTCTAGTTGGGGGGAGGGAAACAACATCTCAGATCCATTTGAAATTTAGTTAAGCTTTTATTTTAGTTAGTTTATGCCAGGGCTGTCAAGCGATTAAAATATTTAATTGTGATTAATCACACATTTTTTATCTGTTCAAAATGTACCTTAAAGGTAGATTTGTCAAGTATTTAATACTCTTATCAATGTGGGAGAGGGCAAATATGCTTGCTTTATGCAAATGTATGTATATATCTAGTATTGTAATTAAATGAACAACACAAAACAATGACAAATATTGTCCAGAAACCCTCACAGGTACTGCATTTAGCATAAAACAATATGCTCAAAACTGCAGCCCAACAGGCAACAACAGCTGTCAGTGTGTCAGTGTGCTGACTTGACTATGACTTGCCCTAAACTGCATGTGATTATCATAAAGTGGGCATGTCGGTAAAGGGGAGACTCGTGGGTACCCATAGAACCCATTTACATTCACATATCTTGAGGTCAGAGGTCAAGGGACCCCTTTGAAAATAGCCATGCCAGTTTTTCCCCCTCCAAAATTTAGCGTAAGTTTGGAGCGTTATTGAACCTCCCTCACGACATTTTAGTTTGACATGGTTGGTACCAATGGATCCCTTAGGTTTTTCTAGTTTCACATGATGCCAATATCTCCACTCTAACTTTAAAAACTGAGTGCGCTACAACCTAAAAAATCGTAAGTTGCGTTAATGCGTTAAAGAAATTAGTGTTGTTAAAACAAATTTGTGGTAACACATTATTGCGTTAACTTTGATAGCCCTAGTATTAAATATTGGGTTACAGTGTGTTACCTTTCCCTGAAGCTGATTCGGTTCGATCCAAAATAACTCGCAGGCCGTCCAAACTCGATATGGGGGCACCCAGGTCCAAAGGCTCAGTTTCTCCGCTCTGAAATGAAACACAATTTGACGGTCAACACGTTGGTATATGCACCTGTAAGTCTAAATATGTCTCAATGGCTGATATTTGAGCTCACGAGCCTTTGCTTAATTTATAAACCCTTTTCAGCTCTGTTTAATACAGATATAATGCCTGTAAAACCCACAGGACTAAAATAAATCATCTGGCAGGGGTTTAGGGGAGGAGTTGGCATGTTTAAGGAGTGTCGTCATTCTTAATTATAACCCTGGCGCTCCATCTTCGGAGGCCGGGCTGAGTCAGAGCGCTAACCACCGTGTAGAGATGGAAAAGGATGCGGTGGCTTCCCTCCCCTGACCATGACACTCCACCCTGTGGCACTGTCACACACTGCACGGGCTGCTTCCCCCCGGACACACAGGAGCTTCAAAAAAGATTAAGGCATTGTAGCCGCCGCGGACGACTTACTATTTTGGCCACGAGATCGCTGAGGTGGAGTCCGTATTTGGCCACCACGGGACGCAGGACCTCGGTGACTGGTTTGGTAGGTTTGGCTTTAAGCCCCACGGAGCGGTTGATGGGCACCAGGTCCAGTCTGGAAGCAGAGGAGTGAATGTCAGCACAGACACAGACAGAACATGGGATATTCAAAGCAAACTTTGATTGAATATTCGTACCTAAACAAGGTCCGCTTCTCCACTCTCAAGTCCCGTGAGCTGAGGGTCAGGCAGTCTTGGTCCAACACCAAAGGCTATGTTGGAAAAAAAGCATGAAACACATTAGCGACATATAAAGCGCCAGCAACAAACCCAAAACACTACACACTGTAAACTCTTTATACAGTATCTAAAAAGACATATTGTTCACTTTAATCCTCACTGATCTTTTCAATTCACTTTGGTTGAATTCAGCTTTTTTTATTTATGTTCCAACAACGACTCCTCGCAAAATAAAGCATGTTTAAATAGTAAGTGTACTGTATTTACCAAACCTTGATTTATAACAAACAGCAGCAGTTGATCTATTAGAAGCAGATGTATTTGTATAATTTGTTGGCGGCGGCGTCCGCCTCCCTCACCTTCTCCCCTCCCACCAGGAAGAGGTCGACAGCAGCGATGTTGACGTTAATGCTATGGCAGAGATCTTGGAGGACTTCCCTTATGGAGGCGCCGGGCCTAAGACTGATGGAAGAGCAGGAACCATCGGGCAGGATCACGCTGCAGCTTTTGGGTGAACGCTCCCAAACCGAGTGGCGGTTATCAGACTAAGGACACAAGATTAACAAAAAAAAAAAATGAGTCAAAGGACTGGCTCTTAGTGTGTTAACTATATATAGACTCAGCTTGTCTTTACTCTCTGATTTATGCCATCCATAAGCAAACAATGAGTGGGTTGACAAGTAAAAAATAAAACAAACTCTGGCCTATTATGATGGCTTCACCAGACACCGGGCTCTGTGTTGCCATGGTGATCTGTCCAGAGGAATCTTACCTCAATCTTGCCAGCAGAGCAGGAAGTGGCCATCTCCAGACTGGTACCGGACGACAAGGAGCCCTGGGACTCCCTCCGCCCATTACTGCCCCAGTAGTCTGCAAAAAAAACACACAGAGGATGAGGAATTCATGCAGATAAGAGACACACTACTTGATTTAAACGACACTTAAGATACGTAACGCCAACACAACTTTAGCTAAAGCACGACTAATAATGTTTTTTATATAACTAAAAACATAATAACACACATACTGGATAATTCATACCAAAGTCTGTATATAGAACTATTTAAAAATATATTTTTTGTTACTTAGAAGCAAAATCTAATGAAATATTCTGCTTCAATCCATATTTGTTGGCGTTTAGCCTTTCAAAAACAACATTTTCACTGCTCTCCCGCTTGACGCACACAAAGGGAGGCCGCACCTGTATTAACGGGGCGGTCTAGCAGCAATCTAACAACATAAATACCATAAATTACATTTATTTAACCACAATAACAAAAAATCTATTGTGAAATCTAACGCTATTATAGTAAATGAATTAAGTCATTACAAAAAAGAGATCATCTTCTGTATCTGCATTTGCTTGGCGAATCTGTCACGATGTCATCACTTCATTTATGCTGACGGAACTGAACTATGCCAAAGTTTTGACAGAGAATTGTGCTATATCTGCAATATTTTGTACAACTGAATGACTACTTGTACTTTCAAAAGATATTGACAAACAAAAAAACGAGGAATGGTTACTAATGTATTTCACAAAGCTTGAAAAAAACATTTTAGTCAATTGCAGCCTCTAAAATAAGACAAACGTTGAGCTATAAATTGATATTATAACAATCAAAATCCCAAACAAGTTTCACATCATCATCATATCAACCTGATTTCGGTACTTTGCTTTTTTTTAAAACACTGTCCCTCTGTAGATAATGCTCTCTTTTTTATGTTTTTACTAGTGTACCAGTACCGTGTGTGTAATACTTTGATGACTGCGGAGCAGCTGTGTTTCTACAGGCCTCCCCCGCGTGTAGCTCATGGCAACCCTGGAGCTGGCAGCGATTTGGTGTCTTGTTCAAGGACACATCAGCACTTTGGAAGTTTGTGTTGCAAAAGCTTTAAACTGTGGGGATCTCTGTAAACCACAAGTCAACATGCTTGTTAATCAGATTCTTACCAAGGTTAATGTCGCCTACATCCTTCTTCTTTGGGCCCTTCCCAAAGCTCCTGTTGCGGGACCACGAGAAGAAGATGCCGCGTTTCTTGTCGGCGCTCTCATCCCTGCTCTCTTCGGTCAGCGGCCTCCCTGACTTCTGCTTTCTGGCCTCCTGATGGTTGGAAAACAAAGATGTTACCTGCCGTACTGGACTGATCAGCAATGCCGACGACTTGTTTACAGTCAAATACAGTCAAAAAAAGCAATAGTGGCACCTTTTTGGGAGTGGAGAGGGTGGAGCGGTCGGAGCTGGCGCTGTGTTTTGAGGGCGCAGGACTGCAGGGAATCTGGTACGGGTCCGGCAGGGATCGGCCATCCACCTCGGCGCGCATGCACTCTTTGTAAAGGGAGGACTTGAGGAATCGGGAATAACTGTCAAACTTCATCAGGTTGAAGATCTGTAGACGCGGAGTAAAAGAGGGGTGTTTTTAAGTTCAGAAATACAGGAGTGAGGACGAGAAAATTAAACACTACTAGTGTTAACATATGGTTACAGCTGATGTTATGACAGGTGTCTCAACAGTTAACATTCTATCATGCTCGTGCGCAGGCTGAAAATATACAGATCTCTGACTGCATGTCTATGTGTCTGTGTGTACAGTATGCGCTAGATTCTCTGTGGGTGTATGCCAGTTTGTGTTTATCTCTCTGGTAGAGGCTCAGAGCCCTTTCGTAAACAAACCCAGATGGCCACCGAAAAAACCCAATATGCTTGTGCAAAGTGACTAAAGGCTAGATGAGAACAAAACCCCCTACTGTCAAGAAGAGCATCTTGGTCTTCAGTGTTGATACGGAACAAATGAATCATTTAAATAAGGGAAAGAAGCCAAAGACATGAAATATTTAAATTATTATTATTTACCAACCAATAGATGGTGGTGTCTTAAAGGGATAGTCTGGGTGTTTTGAAGTGGGGTTATATGAGGTCCTTATCCATAGTCAGTGTATTACCGACAGTAGACGGCAGTCTGCACACCCCCAGTTTGGAGAAGCAGACAGGAGTTACGGCACGGGAGCAAAGTAATGCACTGCTGTGGACGGGGCCGACAGCAAAACATATTTTAACCACCTAAAAGAAAAGCTCACCTAAAAAAATCAATATCAGTTTAAGTGTATGCTATATTTTGAATATTTTCACTGCTTTACCTTGCCATGAAGACAGCCCTTTTTAACAGGGAAATTGAAGCCGTTATCTATGCTCTCGCCAAAGCCACCAGACTCCATTGAAAAAACCTTTAATTTTACCTCGCAGAACACGGGGGGTCTACCGTTGTCTCGATTCCCTTGTTCTGCGAGGTAAAATTACTATTTTTTTCCAATGGAGTCTGGTTGCTTTAACAAGGGCAAAACATAGACTGTATAGCTGTCTCACAGCAAGGTAAACTGGCTAAAATATTCTAAATACAGCGTACACTTAAACTGGTATTGATTGTTTTAGGTGGGCCTTTCTTTTCGGTGGCTAAAATACATTTTGCTGCCGGCCCCGTCCACAGCAGTAAATTGCTTTGCTCCTGTGCGTTAATCCTGTCTGCTTCTCCAAACTTCACCTGAACTATCCCTTTAGGAGATGAGATCACTACTACTACAGTCTTGTTGGTACCTGTAGCTGCTGCGTCTTGAACATGTCGGGCCGCGGGGAGGTGAGGACGTCATCAGCCAGCTGAGCTTGGCTGTCGATGTTGACCGGCATGGTGGCTTTGCTGGACAGGAAGCTGTTGTAGATCTCTCCAGCTCTCTGGGACAGCTGCAGGACAGAGATTTGATGAAGAACTGTCAAAAATGATGTTGCTACATGTCTTCTTATGTACTCTTTTATTAATATATTTTGCACACAAATTATATAAGATTCAAGATGGCATTTAATGTGGATTGACCCTTTTGTTAATAGCGGCTATCTTAATGTGGTTCCAAACCTGGAGGTTGTGACCCAAAATGGGGTCTCAAGATAAATTAGAGGGGCCAATTAACAGGAGAAACAAAAACTTCTTTCTACACAAAATTATGTTCTCTAATTATTGATATTTAATCTGTGAGGAGAGGTCACACTTAGACTTTATTTTGTTTACTTGTTTTACTAAAAGGTGCGAAGGTGTGTAGGGTTTCGTGCCATCTAGTGGTAAGGTTGCAGACTGAAACCAGCTGAAACTTCTTCTGTGTGCCAAGCGTGTAGGAAAACTACAAATGGCCCTATCTAGAGCCAGTGTTTGGATTGTCCATTATAGGCTAGTGTAGAAAAATGGCGGCCTACTCCGTATGTAGATATAAACGGCTCATTCTAAGGTAACGAAAACACAATGATTCTTCTATTTTATTTTTTTCAGTTGATTATACACAATATGTTCTTTAGCAATGGGATTTGCTTCATACTGTGGACTTACCTGTTTTTTATCAGCTGCAGGGACATGACTGAAGTATTCGCAGGCCTGCCAGAACAAGATGTTCTCCTCACTGAATTCTTTCTTGAGAAATTCCTGCGGAGAATCACAGTACGTGAGTTTCGATATAATCGCAACCTCAATTCTTTCTCATCTTTTCCGGTGCTGTTGTGTGTGTTGTTGAGACCCAGTAGTGCGGAAAAGAAATTATCGGGTGTAATGTTGTGAACAAGATTGGTGTAAGTGTAGGCGGGGGACAGTGTAGGCGCACAGCGCAGCTCCGCTCAGTGCTGAGGGGAGGTGAGGAGCGAGGTGGTTCTGGGACGCCACAACTTAATGTGGAGCCTCCGGAAGGTGTTGTGGGCTAAATTCAAAGACACATCTTTTGTGTGGGAGGTAACATAAATGAGGTGCCTGTACTCAGTGAGGTTGGATATTGAGAAATGGTTCTGCTTGAATCTATTCCAAATCTATATAAATCTAGGACAAAAAACGGTGATACAACAAAATATAATGACTGTGTGAAAATAATTTAATGCATAAAGGAAAGTGATGAGCATGATAAAGCACTGTATAAGAACGTAGCAGTTTGTATGTCATAATGGTGAGCTAATGGAAGAGCACCAAGCACAAGTAAAAACAAGTATAAAACTAAAGAAAATATTTTTCTTCATTGCTTCCGATATATATTTTGGTTTCCTTTTCATTCTCAAGTAACATGTCATGAATCCAACAAGGCTTCAATGAGAAACTGAACTAATAAAATCCAAACAACACACAGCCCTAATGCTGCTCTTTAATCTTTTTTTTTTTTTTTTTTTTAAATGTTGGCGGGTTCAAAATGAACCTTTTGTTTATCTCTGTGGAAGATATCTGACGTTTGGTTCCCACTTCTGAGCCAATAGTAAAACAACGTTGGTATCCCATGGTATCTATGTATCGTCAGTCAGTGTGGAAAATGGCTGCGATTGGCAATGACTTGTTGTGAAGTAAATGCAATGGAACGGGGAAGGGACAATGCGACATCTAGTGGCTTATCAATGTCATCAACAGCACCTTTAAATCTGAAGCACACTTCATGTCAGCTGTTTTTGACCACACTTTTGGTTACGTCTGACAGGATTCAATCAACTTAAAGAAACTTTTTTTTATTTTCTTACCGAGAAGTAGCGCACGCCCACTGGGTCCTGGAGGAGGCGTTCGAAGCAGGCAGCCCAGCTGGCCACGCGCTGCTCCGGAACCCCTCGGAGGCTGCCTCCTCCTGGAAGACTGCCATTACTGTTCAGGCTGCTCTGGCTGCAGCATCCCTGCAACTGGAGTCCGCTGTAGTCTGCAAGACGGGGAGGGCGAAATGCAAAGGTTATAGAGGGCTCTAATGTTAAAGGGTAATTCCAGCCAGGGGGGAATGTTAGAGCCATCCTTCCCTATGTGCCCTTTCAATCTTCTACATATTCCTGTGGATTTTAGCATTTTTGTGTGCTTTTCTTCCTTTTGACAATTTTTGAGAAGACTGTTAATTTAATCCGCGGAGGAGGACGGAGCTTTTATTAAGACTCTCCTTTAAGAAACCAACAAAACATTATCTTGTGTTGGTGCACATCTTCAAAGGGCCCTCACAAAAGTAGACATGTCTATGATTTTTTTGGTGAACGTGTAAGCAACAAAGCACAATAAACAACATTTTTTAACATTGGGTTCTAATTCTAATTTAAAGAGGACCTATTATATTATATATTTTGTGCTTTTTCCCTTTCCTTTAATGTGTTATATAGTTTTTTGTGTGCATGTAAAATGTCTGCAAAGTTACAAAGCCCAAAGTCCACGCCAAAGGGAGTTACTCTCCCCCACAGAAACACTGCTCCTGAACTGCCTGAAACTCCTCGCTTGAAGTCCCACCTTTTCTTCCATAGCGTGGTGATGTCACCAAGTAACACATTTGCGCAATACCTGCCTAGTAGCTAATTTGGCACGCCCTCAAACAAAGCTAGTTAGAGCAGAGCTGGAGCGGAGTCCAAAGAGTTTGTTTTGGTTGACCAATCACAACAGAGTGGGTCAGCTGACCAATCAGAGCAGATTGGGGGTGCAAGGGCTCAAACAGAGTTTTTCAGAAAGAGGGTGAAAAGAGATGCTGCAGCACAGCCGGTAAGAGAAAAATAAAGCGTTTTTTGAACATTAAAGCATGTAACCATGTTCTAGTAGAAACCCCAAATACAAGTATGCACCTGGAAATAAGCATAATAGGTCCTCTTTAACTAATGGCAACTACTGCACCAAAAACTCGCACTACAGTTTTTAAACACTTTCCTTCCTAGACGTTTGGAAATTGCAGGAAAAGTGAAAGACAAATAAGTTGTCTGCAATTTAATAAAAGTCTTGATCCTGTTGGAGTTAAGAAAAAAAGGGTAAGAACTTGCCATAAAATGATTTAGACTTAATGGGGAGCCAAAAGGTGCCTTATATCTGCACCAAACATAATTACAAACAGAAAATCGCTCCGACTATTAAGGTAAAGGTCGAGGGATTTGAAAGGAAAGTTAATGGCTCTTTACTCTACCCTTTGCTGCGCCTCTCACCGGCGAATGTCACACAATAAGTGGATGTCAAAGGTCAAAATATGTTATGAGGGAAGTGTGGACTGGGAGGCTAACAGATCTGATTGCATCCGAGAAACAGCAGATGTCACTCAGTAGGTGAGAGTGGAGCAAAGAGGGGGCAGCGAGGAGAGAATAAAAGAAGAAGAAAGAGAGGAGACATGGATGATTGAAGGGACACAAGGAGGGGGCTGCTGGTCAACTAAAGTGGGGGCTTTGGCCTGCACGGTACCTGCTATCATGGTGGCAGATGGCCACTTTAGAGCTGTGGGACGAGCAGGCAGGGAGCGTAAAGTCAAAACAAAAAAAGGGGTCACAGTGAGATTTGTTACAGACACATAGCTGTTGTCATTCTGCTGAGAGTCAACTGGTTGGCACAGGTAACTGGTGTTATTAACAGAGTGTATATCATTGCTGTTGAGAACAGAAATGTTAGCCAGGTCAAGTAAGGTACAGAGCTGCATACCCTCGTCTTGTAAACAGGAAGTAGGGTGGATTTAGAAATAGGTGGCGAAATAAAAAGTACTGTAAATAGTACCTTACAGTGAGGTCTTTCAGATTATTACTAGCCTCTACATGACCTTTTAACGAATACAGTAGTCTCTTAGCAATTAGTCCAACTGAATAAGTAGATGTTACATTAAAGTTGCAAGTATGAGAAAACTGTGGGCTTTTCTTTCTCACAATAAGCCCAAATGGCTGTTTTTCCTTGTCTAAAGTTTGCTGACAAGCCATTTGTTTGGACTGGGTTTAATGTATTAGGACTGAGGCTCTGGGAGACGTGTTTACCACATTGTGTGCCGCTCAGTTAATGAGATGGCTTTAGAAAGCAAACAGCCGTGCATGTCTGATGCACAGCCATAGTGAAAAGGGGGCACTCCTCGCCGCAGCCTCGGTCAGCCTGTTAGCAAATGTTATTAGAAAACTGCTATGAAAGGGAGGACCGGACGGCGTGCACGCTAGCCCCCCGACCGTAACCCAAAACACGCTCGGCAAACATCCATTGTTAATGAGGCATGCTGCCTACAGTGAATACATCATCCTCGCTGAGTCTTTTTATTTGACCATTATATTGAGCAACTACAAAGTTGTGTGTTGAGGAGTAGAGCAGAAGACAAGAAACAAAAAACACCGGAAAAAGCTGGACAAAAGCAACGCAAGCTGGCCAAGATCAAAAAAAGTTTCACTGTGTTAGTAAAAAGCTTTCACATAGATAGCTGCCAATATTTTTCTACATTTCAAATCAAATTATCATGTTTAGATTTTTTTGTTTTACTGCAGAAAAGTGTTTAAAAATGAATGAATTGTACTCACCACCATCTGAGGAAGCAGCAGACTGAAAGAGAACAAAGAGAGACATGAGTGAGAGGCTGCCCTCATGACCTCCCGCGCCGAGACAAGAGACTGGAGATAGCGGCGTCTCTTCAGGCATCCCACCAGTCGATTCTGAGGTGTGTGTCTTTGTGGTTTGTCAGTGAGAGTGTGTGTGTGTGCTACTGGGGAAGGGTTGGATCTCGGGTCCTTACACAAGGCCATTAATTTGTAAGTGGGTGGACCCCGAGCCTCCACCACACACACAGCTGTTCACACCTCCACACCAGGACCCACCCTTCATTTTATATTATCCTCACAAACACACTCACAGCCCTGAATGTGTGCATTCCTTCTAACTGCGGTCACAAAGATCAGAGCTCATCGAGGCAGAGCTACTTGAGAGGCCATCACAGGCCATAATGGCCCTCTTTTCACTTGCTAATTCGAGGTTTATACATGTGTAGACGTCCCTGAATAAAAGGCAAACAGCACAAGCACCCCTGGTGGGCATGAAAATTTCACGGTGACAACTTTCCATAATTGGGAGCCGAGGAATAATGCTAAATAAAAACACGTCTGATCTTATGATGGATCAACAAATATTCAATTGGCAATAGTTCAATTTTTGGGCTTCTCCAAAACCTGTAATTTTGGTTAGGCTAGTAATAAAGAGAGATTTAAAAGCCCAGAACTGTGAAGCCGCTGTCGCAAAATGTATTTAAATGCAGGGGAGGATATGAGAGGCGCATCTTAGGGTTCGGTCCAAGAACACTCGAAAAAAAAAAAAATCGGTGCGTTGGAGGATTCATCTGAAAAGGGGAGACTATTTCCAGAAGAGTGTTTTCTGAGCTGCCACTTCAAAGTGTGAATATCCAAGGCTGATAATACGTCTAAACAAGGCTCTTATTGCCAGGCTGGTGCCTCGGTGCGAATCAGTACATACAGTTTGTACTTTAGTGGAATTGCATAATACTCTGCGATATTACAGAACAATGAAAATGAACAAAAATGATGCACCATGATGAGACTGTTTTTGAAAGTAAAACATGAGGATATGGTTTAATAATGATCACTCGACCATAGGACAAGCTCAGACATATTGAGGACCAGCTCATTCTTTATAGTAGTGATTGTCAAAGTGGGGTCCATGGCCCTCTATCAGGGGTCCACGAAATAATTTGCTATATTCTAAAACTGTACTGTATCATTACAAAGTGCATATCTACAGATGGGGACCATTTGCGGCAATAAAACCAGCATATTGTGTCCAATACTCCCACTTTACCTTTGGGTCAATAAAAACTCTGATATGATTGTGACACACAGCAATAAGTGCATTATTTTTAAGTTGAAGCACTTACTGAAAGTCAGCTTTAGACTGGTAAGTTTAAATATCTGGATTTATTAGGACGATGCCAGTCTTGCTACTGTTAATTTACTGAAAGTTTTTAAGATAATTTACTTGAAAAGTGTAAATGCTGTCAAGTCCAAATGCAATTTTAACAAATATCTTTACAAAATATATAAGTGGTATTAACTTGATTTGAATTGAAATGTGTTTCTGTTTATCCCTATGAAACACGTCTGAAGTATTTAGGTTGAAAAGTTTTAGAATACTAATAGTTCCAATGATATCTAAGAGTACAAATGGTTGTAAACATAATCTGAGTTACGAATAAGAGGCGGTCCTTGGGAAATGTTCTCCCCTGTGAGGGGTCCCTGGCCCCCAAAAGTTTGAGAACCCCTGCTTTATAGTTGTTGTTGTTGGTGCGACTGGTCGTCTGAAGGCAGGGGATGTACTGTAACCGCGGTCATGTGCACTGACGTGACGCTTCGTTCCATTTTTGGGAGTGACCACATGTAAAAGCTCTATCAGACATAGACCGCCAAACCGCTAATTGTCCGTCGCAGCCTCTTTACAACTCTGCTGCTGCTGAGTCCAACCCCATGTAGTCAACACCCAAAAGCCACCCCCTTCTGTGGTGGCTAACATGTGTACAGTAATCATGGGCGGGATAGGATGAGGAGGACCAACATGAAGCTGAAACAGAAAAGAGAGAAAAGAGAGAGAAACGCCCACTCCATCTGTGTGTCCCTTTGGCTTCTAAAAACGGCTAAACCTCAAACTTTAAATACATAGAGTGTGGTTCATTTAAAGGAACCAGGCAGACATCACACAATGTGACGTAAACTTTTGGTTTTGACCAAACAAAAGGTCCTCCAGGCTGAAAAAGTGAAAAGCTGAAGAAGTAAAAGCTGAAAAGTGAATTGCTGCATTTACTACTATCCATTCTTTGGGAGTCAACACTACTTTTAAAACCTACATACGGAGAGATTTTACTTCTAAAAGTGATAAATATGATAGACATCCACTTCCTCTTATTCACAGACAAGTAATACGAGTGGGAGCGTTGACGTAATATCTCATCAGGACAATTATGTTGATGACAAACATGTCATAAGTTGAGCAAGCAGGCTGAAATGATCAGAAATGTTGCAAAATCCTGCTACTGTCGAAAGCGACACATTTATTATTTATCAGATTTAGTTCAAATTCTACACTCGCATTCTCAAATGAATAATAAACTAACGATTATTTTCATCGTTCATTTATTTGATTTTTCTTTTCAAATAATAGATGAATTGTTTGCGCTGTAAAATGACAGAAAGAAATGATGAAAAATGCATGTCACAAGTTCCCTGAGCCCAACGTAGGCTGTTCAGATGGCTTGTTTTGTCCAATACAATAGTCCAAAATCCAAAAACATTCAGTTTACAATTATAAAAAATTATAGAAAGCAGCAAATCCTCACATTTTGCTTGATAAAATGTTCTAAAAGATAAATTAATTATGAAATTGGTTGTTGGTTAATAATTTGTAGATCAATTAATCAATAGGGCTGCCTCTTCTTAGTTGATTAGCCGACTAATCGGTCATTTTGCTTTTAGTCGACTAAGATTTCTTTAGTCGATTAGTCTTCTTTTATGATTTTTTTCATGCTGAATGACTTATTTCCAAGAAACTTTTGAGCATATTTCTGGTTAACACAAGATTTAAAGTGGTGCTGTTGTGTGATTCTCAGTTTTAAAGATCTGTCGATTAAATCAACTAATCGATTAATCCACAAATCATATTGAGTGTTAGTCAACTAAGAATTTCTTTGGTCGAGGACAGCCCTACTAATCAAGTATTTTCAAACAAAACGACATAATGATCACACGTCACACTTATAGCGTGGCAATATGATGATATATATCGTCAAAACAATATTGAATGTCTATCGTATATATTTGACTATATCGTTTCTATCGCGATATAGGCTAGGCCTATTTTTACTTATTTTTTCTCTATAATTTCACTTAAAACTGTTTATTTTGCACTGACGTTCTTAAACTGAGGAAATACTCAGTATTTTTCATTTGACAATTTACACAGGAATACACAAAAATAAGCTTTACCATGTGGTTATTTCATATAGACTATTTATTTATAAGATTACCAGGGAAAAAATGCTATATCGTGATATATATATATCGTTATCGAGATATGAAATGACATATATCGTCATTATAGCTCAGTCCAACTTGATAAAGGTCCTAAATGATAAATGCAAAATTGTTGTTGGTTAATAATTTTTAGATCAACTAATCAAGTTCTCTCAAATAAAGTGACATAATGATGACATTTGTCACAATTGTAAAAGTCGACCAGGTAGGGCTGGCAAATATCCAGAGGGTGGTGTGTTTGTATGTTTGCATGTATGAGGCTGCAGGGGTTAGACCACACACACCACTCGTTATTACTTCCTTGCCCTCAAGTCCCCTACAGTGAGGCCGAAGTGATGACCCAGGCACACCATCACCTCTTGTCCTTCCTCTGTTGACACCTCCGGTGACGAGCTGGTCCACCACGGGTGTCTCCGCGGTACTACAGACCCTCTTTGATCCTTTTCATGTAAAAGGCTAAATTGCAGAGATCCCATTGCCCAGCTGGAATCCCTCTGAAAGCTGTCCATGTTAGGTTGTTATCAACCAAATGGACAAAAAAAAAAAAAAATCACAATTCAAGTCACATCGAGTACCCTGGCTCCAAAACGGAGCAGGATTTGGCTCTCCAGTTGGAAAACGCTCTCCCAGCTTTACTGTGGTACAGCCCCCACGCCGCACAGTCTGGCATCCCGAGACACCACATGCCGAAGGAACGTAGATGATCCCACCAAGACAGATTTATGTGTTATCTGAAGTGAGCCACCGCGACACAAACACACTCTCACCGGTGTTAAACAAGTTGAAGGATAAGCCACATTTGCACAAATGTTAATGTCACCCATTAACACCTCTCACAGAGTGTATATCTGATCTTTTAAAAAGTGATTTCTTTTATCTTTTGAACTTGTTTAGGCTTGTTCCGTTTCCTTCAAAAGCTGGGTTGAGCTATACCGTACGCAACGCTTCACCACAGTCTGATAAAAAAGCTTCTTCTAAACTTTTACACAAGTCAAGGCTGATTCTAGCACCCCGCAAACAAACAACCACGAGCCCCCGCCACTTCAAACAGCTGTTCTGAGAGTGAAGAGAGACGAGCGACAAAAGGGGAGATTAATGAGAAAAGCAGCTGAGTGAACAAAAGGAGTCTCCCCGCTTCATACGGAGGAGGAAGAGGAGGCTCGCTCGGCAAACCACAGTTTACTTACAGTGTTGAAGTTCCAGGTCCTCTTGAAGGAAAGTCTCTTTTTGAGACTCATTGTTCCCTAGTCTGCTCCACCAGCAGCACATAGACAGATTATGTGTGTGTGTGTGAACGCATACCTGAGCATTCCCCACCCAAAAACTCCGCAAACCATGTCTGTACAAGTCGGAGAGAGGGGAAGAGAGGGAGGGAGAGAGAGAGAGAGAGGAAGAGATCTGACAAGGTACTGGACAGAAAGAGAGAGGAGGAGGAGGAGGAGGAAGGGGGTGAGAAGGAGGAAAGAAAGATTTCCTTACTCCGCAGCTGTTGCCATGGTAACGCGCCCGGCAATACATACAGCCTATGCCACAGTGGCATGAAGGAATCAGATGAATTAACTCCCCCTTTATTCCCCTCACAGAAACACACACACACTGGCCATGTCAAAACCACACTGGCCTTCCCCCCTCTTTTGTTTCCAATTGGGGCACTCTCTCTTTACTTGAAAGAGAGAAGAAATACCCAGTCAGTTTAAATTGAAACCAGATGAATTTTGTTTAATCAAAATAAAAAGTTTGGTAACCCGCGAGTTGAACTCTTGAGCTTCATTATCCGCCTGTCACAGAGCACCATTGTTACTCCCCCAAAGTTAATCATGTCAATTGGCATTTTCTGCGAGCAATTTAGCCGATGTACCAGCAAAAGAAAATAGACTTTTATTCTGGCATCATTCCTCGTCTCCGCTGCTGCTGCACTGTGCCTACACGTTTCTGACAAATCACTACAATCAGCATGCCGGACTGGTTTTGGACCAACTATTATTCTTAAAGCATTGGTGGCTCGTTCGGAGGTTTTCCCATGGCACACGAGCTAGCATTCTTTTGACTTAATTTTACCGTAAATAATGGATGAGATACAGTGTTTATTAACAGCGTGGTCTTCATGGTAGATTTCTCCTGTTCAATTGGATTTTCACATGGTCTATCACTTTGGAAATTGGATGGTTGTCATATGTGCATGGCTGTGTTGATAGGGGCAATCACAGATGATCCTAACCCCTTTCGGAGGGGTGTGTGTTCATGTATGTAATGAAACAGAAGGATTGACAGAAAAGGCCTCAGTATGCTTCAAACAGGTTGTACAATGTGTTCAATGGCACTGAATTGTACAAATGTGGATAAATAGCAACGCACACTTCTGGACAGCCTCTCTTCGAAGGCGGTCACATGTTGCAACACAAACAGTGACAGAAGTGTAAAGATTGATAAAAAGAAAGGTTGAGAGTGAAGTTTAAATTCTGACTACTTTCCCACCTCTGCATATCTGGCCAATTATTGCGTAAAGTGATTGTAAAATTGTAGATTTTAGAAAGTTAGAAAATTGTCAACCTTCCCAAATCTGCCATCATTCAGTCTTAAAGGTTATAAGTGTAACTTTTTTCATGTATTAATTGTTTTTTATTGCCAATGGGCAAACTGACTGTAACGCAACTTAAACAATGAGACCTTCCCTCAACTTTCTTGGTTGCCTGTAACAGCCTGTGGACTAATTTCAATGTAAAGGACACTGTAAAGGGACGTTTTTTTCCAGGAAAATCCAAAGGATGTGACGTTTATGCGCGATCTTCAGTGCCTTGCCTCTCTTAAGCTCCACAAGGTGCGCTAGGTAGCTAATCATTGTCTCATTTGTGGTCTGATAAACAGCAATTTCATAAAATTCAGTGCCCCATATTGCTATTTATAGCTGTCATATTTCGTAGAGAGGTACAACAAAAAACTCTTTACCCAGGTATATAAATATATTGTGATTGTTTGTGATTTGTTATTGGGTTTTTAGCTGGTTAATGTTAGCTAACATTAGCTTGCTTGCTAACGAATTGCTATTTAGCTAACATAGCCAACAATAAATGATGTAACAAAGCAAAGATATGTAACTAACGATTGCTTTATACTAGCCAAGAGCGATGCAAGGCAATATCACAATATATTTCACGCGTGGATTCTGTGCCGTGGTGGGTGCCGGTCATTCATGAAGCCAGTGGTCCCAATAAAATATAGGAACATTACAGATACGGTAGTAATGTTAGCTATTCTAAATTAAATTTTAATTTATTTTCCAGCATTCTATCAACATGATGCCAGTCAATCAATCACGGTCAGTCTCTTATGAATGTCACGTCACTGTTTTGGCCAATGCTCGCTCGCGCAGAGGAGTGCAGCAACAGGATGCAGTTCACTTTTCTGAAAGTTACACATAGAACCTTTAATTCAGTTAATGAGAGAACTGCTTTTTTTCCACACATAGCTTAAGTCAGACTGAACGTGGTCTTAAGGGACCCGATGAGTGAAAAAAGACAAATAAGCTACGTTCCAGTTGTATTTTGCATACTACTTCAACCTGGAGTACATACTGCATTCATTCACACAGAAAAAGAGGAAAAAATCAATTTACTTCATTTTTGATTGTGCTTTTGGGGAACACTAATGTCCCACAATGCAATTCACAAAAGAAATAGACAAGCTTTTCACAGCTGGAAAAATTTATACTAATTGCGAACAGCGTTGACACAGCTCCAGGAACATCTAAAAAATATAAAATAAAGTATTAAATCTCTAGAGGAACATCTTGTTTTCTCTTTCCAAATTTGAATTGGCAGTAGCTCTCCAAAGCAGTTGAGGTTCATCAGCGCACGTCTTGTATCATTTCCTGTTCGTACAAAATGGTACAGTAATTTAAAACACTACTATTCAGATAATTACATAATGTAGGCCTATACGTTATGCTACGATTGCAACACAGAAAGACAGAATCTGTATGCTTTCGTGTGCAGATAAAATCAGTCACGCAGTAATTAGAAGCTATTCTTGGTGCTAAGCTGAGTCATAACTGTGGTCACAAAATCACAGGACACAGAACAGTCTGCTTCAGCCCTTCCGGCCTACTTTTGCCCTTTGACCTCCCTGAGGCAGAGTGTTCAGTGCAGCCAGGTGAGCACATCTGTATGCACACAACAAGAGCAAAGCGTGTTGGAACTCTTCAAACCAAAAATGCCTCCAGGAAAAGCATATTTCCATTTCTTGCTTCAGTGTTGCTAACTGGAGAGTCTGCGGCCACAAAGTAAATAGGTTTCACGTGAGCTTCCAGCCTCAACTTGATTTAATCAATTTGTGAAACTTTTTTTCTAGACAGGCATCACAGCGACAACGAGCGGTGCTTGTCACAAGACCTAACTAATTGCATGTCAAGTTCTCCACCAGGCAATCTTAAGCGAAGACGGAAAATAATCAAGGCCCGCTATCTGTGGCGGACGACAAACTATTCCCCGACAATAACATCAAGAAAGGGCTTCGCATGGAGGCAACTTCCTTTTGAGGGAGAAAGGGGCAGGGGCGAGGGTGCGGTGACTGATAAGATGGAAGAGACAATTCTTTCCAAGCAAGGAGCGTGGGGGAGTGAGGCTGATTTAGAGAATTATGAAACTCCTTTGACAATATCTAAGTGAAGATAGTGTAGACAGACAACCGGGTGTCTGATTTTAGGAGGTTAAAGAGGATCCAGTGTTTTTACTGTGGGAAATCTTGTTTGTCACAGCAACTCTGCCAGACACTCTATCACATTAGCAAGGATCTGATGAGGTCAGCATGCTTATGTGATGCTAGGGGGGGCAGGAATGGTAAACAACATTAGCGTCTACTTAGATTTCCTATCTGCCTTATGTCCATAGATCAAGGGCTGTGAAACTCTATATCGAGTCCCTTCAGACAACATATTTTGGTAGCATATTTTAATATGTGACATGCTCCGTTGAGAAATCTTATTTTTGTCATGAGAGCCTCCGAAATGATGCCAGCGGTGTAGTTCAACTTCACTTATGATCTAATTTTGTGTCACATGTTCTCTCAAATGACTTAATTTGATTTTTAGTTTTACTGAAAAAAAGGTGACAGTAGTAGGCATGTGATTTGGGCACTTTTAGACGAAGTGTAATGGTGTTATTGTAAAACAAAAAATAAAAAAAAAGATTTGTCTAAGGGCAAAATCCAAAGTGAGATTCAGAACCCACATTTAACCGGCCAATGGGATTTATTTCCTCCAAATTTAGCCAAATCCGTTTGTATTGTTTTAATTATTATTATTAATTATAACAAACAAACAGACAAAGATACAGGAGTGAAACGAAACAAAGGTCATTATCTTATCCAACTAGCATCGTAAACAATTGAATAGTCAGTTGTTAACAGGGCCGGCTTAAGGCATAGGCCATATAGGCGGTCGCCTAGGACACCACCTTCTGGGGGGCGCAGGTTGCCCTTTAAAAAAAAATAATCACCAAATCCAAATGTTACCTAGGGCACCAAAAGGGTTAGAGCCGGCCCTGGTTGTTTATAAGAAAAGATTAAGAATTTGAACAAGCACTGTGCAGGATTTAGTGCCATCTAGTGGTGTGGTTGCAGATTGCAACCAACTGAATACCGCTCTGCTCACTTCTCCCTTTCCAAAGATGTCAGAGAACTATGGTGGCCTTTGAGTAATGTAAAAACACAAAAGGCTCTCTCTAAAGCCAGTATTTGTTCGTCTGTTCTGGGCTACATAGTGGTGCAACATGTCGGACTCCGTGAAGAGGACCCGCTCCCTATGTAGATATGAAGGGCTCATTCTAAGCTAACAAAAACACAACGATTCTTAGTTTCAGGTACACTAATAGATATAAAACACAGTTATGAATATTATATTCCAGTTCTGCCAATAGATCCCCGTAAATCGTACAGATTTACATTAAAATCTCAAGATCTATTTCCACAGTGTACAAATTCAGATGTAAAACCTTGTCATGTTATCCATGCAAACATGTAAGACTATAATCCAGGACTTGAGTGGGAAGTCAACACTCAGTCATAGTGATTCCTGAACAGTTTGATCTAAACACTAATCTAATATAAGAGAGGAGGGGGGGGGGGTATATTAAACACATAAACAAAGATCTTAAATCAAACATTGCAATGATGCAGGGTGGATACATGTCTGGTCCTCAGCCCTGAGCCACGAGGGTCCAGACGTGTGCCGAGGCGTCTTTTAAATGTAATCCCCTCGGCTAACAAATGGGTTGTTCTCAGTGACTTTAAAGACACGAGTGATTTGCATGCAAACAGAGGCCATCGCCACAATGAGTTTCATCTCTTAATCCCCCTGATCGGCATTAATCTACTGCCTGTTCCCCCAACTCTAACCGGTTAGCCACGGCAGATGGGTACGACTCTGCTCCAGTCTGGATTAAAGTGGCATTACTATGATTTGTGCACTGTGCTGCCGGTGATGTGCGTGTGTGTGTGTGTGCACTGTGCTGCCGGTGATGTGCGTGTGTGTGTGTGTGTGTGTGTGTGTGTGTTCTGTTCGCCACTTGTTGCTGATAAAAAAAGCTGACAGGGAGTGCGAGCATTCCTCTGGATGGAGATGTTTACTTTTTTTCCCCCTCTGCTGCCCTACTTCTCGCAGGGTCAGGAACGTGGCGCTTTAACCAATATCAGAATGTGTCTTTCCCAACTTGTGACGACAATCTGATATCGTTAACTCTGCCTGAACCTGCACAGCTCACGGCACCAGACTCACCACCTGTAGCTTAACTGCGAAGCCTAAAAGCATGCATGAAAACATGGCGGTTAACTCCCTTTGTTGGGTTGAAGTAACAAAAAGGAATGCCTGGTTTGGAGTACAAAATGAGTAACAAATAAAAATACATTTGATTTACAAGGCACAGCTAAACAAAAATAGAATAACTTCAGAGAGAGAAACAAGAACCAGACGACCCCTCCCTTCTCGATTTATTATCATAGAGAAAGGGCTGCGCTCACTTGAGCCTGGAGGGCTCGAGGTGGGTAAACCACATAAGATACCACCACACCCTATTACTGCTCTCTTTCTCTTCCATAAAAAACACCAGAAATGGACTTTCCAACCTGAAACCCGACACTTATAATTAGCCCTGTGAGGGTTTTTACGCCAAAGCAACTTACACGAAAGCTCCGCGCACGGTGTTCTGAAAAGTCTGGGTTGTTGTGAAGGCCACAATATGAATGAATATCTGCCTCGTGGAAATGTACAAGACTTTATGTTGCCAATGACAAGGAAGTGCCATAATTGTTTACTTCCTGTGTAAGTCCTACTGACCTTACAGCCCACTGTTAATCCTTTTGGTCATGCAAGGAGGGAACCTGAGCTGGTTGAGTGAGACTGGGAAAGAAGGGAAGGCAAGTTTGGCTTACGTTTATCCCTCTAGGGCGAAGGGCTATAGGATGGCATTCTGTCTCTATGGGTATTTGGCATGGCGACAAGTTCATGGTAATGCTCACAGCGGCAAAAAATGCAGAAAGGTGACATTTGAGACACTTTGTCGACACACAATGTATATCTGCATCTTTCCTTAAAGACTCATCATATAACTGTGCTGGTCGCCTTTGGCTTAATCTTTTAAAAACGTACTTTGCATGATCCTCCTGTTATTTTAATTGTGGTGAAAGCCGGGACATGCAAGTGTTTTACAGATATTTGTTGTGACGCGGAACATTCAGCTTGAAACTGGGACAATCCTGGCTAAACCGGGATGTCTGGTCACTGTAATTTAAGCACCTGCTTCTGTTCTATTTCTCAATATAAACGGTAGAGCAATAATATTGGCGTCTCAGTAGGTGCGTGGAAAGATTGGTCGTGTTGCCGTCGTATTTTTCTCTGGCCTTTGCATATTCTGCAAACAGCGTGTGATTTATCAAGGATATTTCCCTTTATGCAAAAGCCAAAATGTTTCCACACACTGGACCTTATACCCGACTGGAAAATCTCTCACTCGTCTGGCTCTTCCTCGCCATCAGCCTGCTTTGTTTTGTTGTCGTCTGTCTGATATGCGTTGCTGGCGCATGACATCATACACAGGGAGAGTGAAACGGAGTAACGTTTAACATTTCTTTACTATTAAAAGTGCTAAAAAATACGTCCATATAACATTTGTCGTGCTTATATACAAGGTGCAAATTCTTAGTATCGGTACAATCGATAATTTACTTTGCAAATCGATTTTAGATCGATATACGTCCCCGTGAAGGACAACTTGCTGAGTACCTATCGATGTAGTTCGATCGTAGGAATATAAATCGATACATTGATGTAATACCAATGTAGGCACTGGCGGACCATTTCTATTGCAGAGTTTTAAACGGTTAAGAGTATATTTCATAATATGAAACTCATTTAGCGCAGCATAATTTGCATTTCAGGGCCAACCTTTCTATCTGCTGCCTTTAGAAATACCACGACACATGGTGAAAGTCAAAACATTGTGAACAATATGTAGCATTTTATTCAATCTAAAGCAGCGAGGTCATGCAATAACCAAGCCATATAAACAGATATATCATATTTCTTGAAGCTGACCACAGGATGATGTTGTATAGAAACAGTTCACGAGGGAAAGTTAGTGTTTAGACTGCCAAAGTAGAGTGCCAAGTCAATCTCTCACAATATCACACAGGGAGAGTAACAATCCATGTTTATGACTTCCTCAGTGCAAAAGTAGACGAGGTTTTGGCCTGGTTCTGCGGCGTCTTGCGCCAACACAAGGTCAAAAAGATACCACTTTCCGAGCCTCCCCTGCAATCCTCTCCAGTTCAAACAAGACGAGCCGTCTTGCTCAATGTCCCAAAGGCGTGAGGCAAGCAAATGCGCCCTGGCGTCATCTGAGCTACAGGTGTGAGGTAAAGAGTTGAGTGCAATGAGCGGCCCCGCTGTATCCCAGACATGTCTAAACTGTTACCAGGGAGGTGATACAAGACTTTGGCACTTCTAAAGCCGTTCCTTGTTGAGCAACCTCCACACCCTTGGCAGTAGATTCCCTTTCAGCGAAGCAGAGAAATGTAATAATAGCACGATTGAGGAAGGTAAACATTGTGTGGGGAATGAATCACCTCCAGAAGTTGTGCATCACATACACACACGTTCTGGTTCAGACACTCTTTCCTATAGCCAATCAACACGGGGATGATGGAAAGCTGTGTGGTTAACTTAAAAAAAAAACCCATCATAATCCTTAAATGTCGATAGATGATGTCATAGCGTTGTGTGTGTGACAACAGCCAAGAGTGTGCGCCTCCGTCCAGAGATGGCGAGGCGGCGGGTATTTTCCGTGGTCACAGTTTTGGTCAAACAGCGAACTCAGCAACCACAGCCACATCTGGTCATCTGGTTATTGGCTGTTGCGTATTCATACTCCCGAGCAGCTGGACAGTTAAACAACTTCTACTCTAAGTTTTGTTGTGTTAATATACTGTTTTTCCAGTCGGCGGGTTTGGACAGAGACGTCTGCGTAATTGCAATAAAACCTCTTGCGGTAGAAGAGAGGAAGAGAAGGAATCATAGTGGAGGAGACATTTAGAAAAAGACTTTGCATCCCATAATGCTGCTTGCCCGAGGACACATTTCGTGAGCGCAACTGTCCACCCACGCTCCAGAGCTGGCCATGTGATGTCAGCCGGATAAAAGTGCGTCGTGTTCTGCTGCCTCTATACAGCTAATCCCCGGGAACACACCATTCCTGCTCGTCTTCTCAAATCATGACACCCACATGAGAAATAGAGGGAAGAATTTATATAATGAAGCATGGCATCTAATTTGAATCAACTTGTAATTGAATATAGGTTGCTTGGATATACTGTATGGATGTAAAACACACTGAGCAACATGCAGTAGTCATGCAGCACCAAAAAAAACAAGACGGTCTTTTTGAGATAAGTGAATAAGAGGGCTGGTGAATCAGAGCGGGGACATGCCTGCACAAAGGCAAAACCACAGACAACCATTTCAAGTTCAAACCAAACTGCGGCTATTACACGATCGCCTCCAAATACAATGCGAGAGAGCGTTCGCCGAGCATTTAATTCTATCTGACAACCTCAGTTCTCCGCTTCCCTCCAATGCGCTAAATCCAACTTGCCACCAAGTGATTGCAAAAAAAGGGGTCACTTCTCAGGGCGACAGGGCGCAACAGAGCGCACTTCATTCAAAAGGCCCATAAGCGACCCTTGATGTGCCGTTTACAAGAATAATCCTCACAAAACCCTTTTTAGTACAACGTCTAATTTAAAGTCAGCGTGCATCCCCGATATAGATGCTGGACCACATTTCGCCGTATAGAGCGGCGCAGTGTGTGTGTCATGCAGCACATGAAGAGAGTTCAGCTGGCACTGGTCAAAACATTCCTCTGACAGACCACACAAGCTAACCACTGTATGGCGCTCAAAGAGCCCCAAAGACGGAGAAGAAGTAACGTGCGGCAGGGAAGATGAGGATGGCACCAACAAAACACGAAGAGAAGTGAAGACAGACAAAATAATGCTTTCATGGCCAAGACTTACAGAGTTGAGAGTCAAAGTTTGCTCCATGTATGGCGCTGTGTGTCCTCAGCGCTGCTCCGCACGCCTGCTGTGTGTAAACCAGTCCATCCGCTGGAGCGCCGCGGTGCGTGTGTGAGTCGGTGTTTGCAGTGCAGGGAGACAGAGCTCGACAGGGGAGGAGGGAGCGCGCAGGAGAGCCGAAAATCCTGACAGCTACTGAGAGTTCAAAAGCTCCCTCTCTCTTCCTCTGCTGCCGGTTCCTCTCTCTCTCTCCCTCTCCCTCCCTCTGCTGTAAATTCTTCCTCTCTCCCTCTCTGTGTCTTCATGCCTCCTCTTGGTTTCTGCTACGCCCACAAGATAGATCTATTACCCGCAGGCGTGCAAACAGGAGCTACTAATGTCTCCAAACCTAAAAGGAGAGGAGAAACTTCACACTCTCCGGCGCAAAAGAGGCGCCCCAAAATTTCCCAGCAGGTATGCAATGTGCTTTCGAACTAACTCACGTTAACAGATGTTTTCACATGCAGCAGCAACAGTCAGTGTTGGGGCACAGTAGCCTGCTAACGGTGTCACCTCTGCAAAGTTAAACACATCTGCAGAGTGCCGCTGGGCGCAAAGCATCTGTCTGTGATGAGTGGGCTCAAAGCGGTGGAGAGTAGTGCGGTCGGTGAGATGTGGGGGCACTTTTGCAGTAGGGCTCTGACAAGCTTATGCGTGGAAAATGAGGCAAGGAGGTACAAAGCCGCGCATTCTTCGACATGCCCAAACATAAGGGGATCTAACGATAAAAGCTCAGCGTGCATCAAAACAGCCTTCATCAGAAGATGCAGGGAATTGTACAGCAGTTTCGCCCCCCTCTACCGAACCAGAAAGACACAAATAACGATTACATATATGCTGTTGTGCGTGGGTCACAAAAGCTACGTGTCAGAGGCTTTGTAATGTGAAAAAAATAAGCATTTGCTCATTCCTGCGTTAGCCACTGTGACGCACACCGCCGACCATGGAAAAAAAGCAACGCGGCCACACGCGTCCAAATGGTTCTGGGCTTGTCCACAACATGCAGCGAGGCCACATACGGGGGGTTATCCGCAGGGGTCTGCCCCGAGCACTGGCGGTGAACTCCGAAATAGTCTCACGGTGTCCTTGTGAGTCCAGATGCATGAGCTGACTGAGAGCTTATCACGTATTTTTGCTAAACTTGCCATGAGAACAGACCCTCGGAACATCCTTCACAACAAGTCAGAGAGCACCGCAGAAAGCACACACTTCAACCCCTCGAGTTTGTACCCGCGCTATTATCACTGAATATGTAGAAGCAAGGAGTCAATTAAGGTCAACAGCTTAGTGCAGTTGGCTTGATAGGTTGATTGTTTATTAGCTGTATTCTCTCTGGCTCTGAAGTGGAGCACAGCCTTCAAAAGAGAAAAGAAAAGTTCTCCGGCTTCACTTTCTAGTCTGTCTCTCCTGTAAGTTCTCCATATCTGTTGCTAAAGTAAAACCATTAACTTTTGCATAAATGTTTAAGTCTTCATGAGGACACACCATGGACTAAGAAGTGGGTGTAGTCACTGTGACACCACCCATTGGTTTGTGGACTGCCATTTTGAAGCTTTGAGTTCAGCATTTTGGCCGTCGCCATCTTGGTTCTTTGAAACCAGAAGTGACACGAGAGGGTGGAGCTAAGTACAACCGAACGCTGAATAAGACATTTTTAGGCGACCAAAATGTTCAGCCCTGTCTCCTAAAAATCCAACAACTCCAACAAACACCGAACTTTCCCCCAGGAGACCGCTGTTTGTGTCAAATGTGAAACGTAGTCATTTGTTGCATTTTGTTTTGTTTTGTTTCAATGTCGTAGACATTTTAAGCCAAAACGTGATGTTTTTTTTACTCAACCTAACCCAGTAGTTTTGTTGCATATTCATTTTGTTTTGTTTCAATTTACAATGTTAATCACATTTAAAACTGTATTTTGGTTATGCAGTTTAGTTGTATGGGAACGCTATTTTATGGGAGACAGGGTTGAAATGTTACAATTAACCTTCATTAACTGAAAACACACTATGAAAGGGTTAAAGTTGTAAGACGAATACACGGACAAC
Source organism: Sebastiscus albofasciatus (assembly GCA_916701655.1). Lineage (NCBI taxonomy): Eukaryota > Metazoa > Chordata > Actinopteri > Perciformes > Sebastidae > Sebastiscus > Sebastiscus albofasciatus. The sequence continues at coordinate 23,793 of CAKAOI010035329.1, read as the reverse complement.
ACACACAATCACAAGGTAGCCACGCCCTAAAGCATACCCTTCTTTATCAGATATTTTACTCTAAATGGGACGATAATTTACTAAATGAACATCATGCTGAAGAAGCGGTGGAGACCATAAACTCATGTTTACAATGTTTACTGAGGTAATTAATCAAGTGTGAAGTAGGGTCATTTTCTCATAGACTTCTATACAATCAGACTTCTTTTTGCAACCAGAGGAGTCGCCCCCTGCTGGCTATGAGAAAGAATGGAAGTTTAAGGCACTTCCACATTGGCTTCACTTTTCAGACCCGGTGGTTGCCCACTGGTAAGGACACACTTGGTAATACCATTGGATGGGCTTTGGTTTTCTGTGGCAGGGGCTTTTAGAAGTGCACCGTCTGATCTCTGACCCAGGGTGCAGCTCAACCCTTGAAACACGAGTCCAAGGAAAAGTACTAGGTGAGGATCTAATTGCCTTTGACAACCATAACTGATTTCCTATGGTGTTATTATTACCTGGAATGTAAAGGCCTACCATGACTTGAAACTGCACGGGGTAAATTTACTGTTCTCGATTAGATGCGGTCTGAATACCTTCAGTATGAGCTGGATGCACCATGAGAACTGATTTTCTGATTTCTTTGATGTTATCTCACAGGAAGTAGAGTGATTTCTCCAGATATTAACTTGTTTAGTTTATTTTTCAATAGTAAAATATATGGATCGGGACATACATAATTCTTTGCAAAATAAATTGAAGGGATCCTTATCAAAACTGCCTTGTAGGGAAATTGAACATCTACCTCTCTTCACTCCCTCAACAACTGCAGGCAATGTGGCTCTGTGCAAAACAAACAGCAGACACCTCTGTTTGCACAGCAGTGAATGAATATGTTCAACTATTTGGCTTCCTACTAGTGTCTTAAAAACTGGTGTTTCCCAAGATTCAACAGATGATTAAACCGTTTTCTGTTTGTCTTCAAAAGGTGTCATGCTTGCCGAATGCAGATTTACAAAACCCCTTGACAATGAGATGTTCGAAGCCGATAAATGCATTTTTAAAGCCAGTTCAACACAATGTATGCCTCACTCTCATCACTCAATAATCCCAGCATCTAAGTCTTGTTTAATCTAACACAAACTGTCATTATACGGACAACCACATTCTATTTTCCATAATACATGAATGCCAAACCAAACTTCAGCTGTTTAAAGTCTTTTAGCCATTTATTCAACAGCCAACATGTCAATAATCATGTTACCCATGATGCAGCCTGTCTCTCCCTGTTGGTGTCATAGCAGCTCCTGATAGAGTAGCTGTGTGAAATCCAGGTATTACTCTAGGCTACATGTGCACAAAACATTGTTATGTAACAAAGCAAACTCAACACAATAGTAAAAGTGTGAAAGCATCCAGCATTCTGCACAGTTATTTTGTTCAGTGAAAAATAGCTCCACATAATAAGTGTAAAATAGAAAACTGATTACAGCAGCCTGAAGCTTCTCAGTTGTTAACATTTTAAAGGGGACCTTTTGTGCTTTTTCCTTTTCCTTCAGTGTGTTTAGATTGTTTTTTGTGCGTGTAAAAGGTCTGCAAAGTTACAAAGCCCAAAGTCCACACCAAAGGGAGTTACTCTCCCCCACAGAAACACTGCTCCTAAACTGCCTGAAACGCCCTACTCGAAGTCCCGCCTTTTCTTTCATAATGTGGTGATGTCACCAAGTAACGCATTTGCATAATACCTGCCTAGCGGCTAGTTTTGCACGCCCTCAAACAAAGCTAGTTAGAGAGGAGCAGGAGCGGAGTCTGAAGAGTTTGGTTCAATTGACCAATCACAACAGAGAGGGCCAGCTGGCCAATCAGAGCAGAATGGGCTTTTCGGGGGTGGGGGCATGAGCTCAAACAGAGCGTTTCAGACAGAAGGTAAAAAGAGGTGCAGCAGCACAACCGGTATGAGAAAAATAAAGCGTTTTTTGAACATTAAAGCATGTAAACATGTTCTACTAGAAACCCAAAATGCAAGTATGCACCTAAAATGAGCATAATACATGCTCTTTAAACTTTTTTTAAACATATAACAATGCTTGCAAAAGCAAAACAGCTGTATCAGTTGTTTGGGACAATTGTGAACTCAGAAGTAATTACACTCTTCATAGATGCAACCGAAATTGCAACTGCTGGGAAGCCATAACCATAGCAACTAAATATAATGAAACATAAAAACATGGCAAGGGGATCTCTGCACTTTAGCCGACTTGGAGCACAGAAACAAAAATACACAATTTACAACTTGTTTAACAGTTTGTAGCTTGACAAGACCCACTGCCCAGAATTTGTCAGAAGAAAGTAGCCCAAACAAGTTTCTTGCAATTTGAACATACAGTAAGGGTAATTACATAAAGCAACAATGAAAGACGGCATAAAAGTTGTGTTATGCAGCTGTCGTAACCTTTTATAGCCATCTTTAACCCTGTGGCGTGACGTGAGTGGCAGACCCGCTCAGGACCTGGAGCTTTTCAACAACAGTAGTGTTGAGTGTGTGTTGGGACAATCCTACATGAGGAGAGCCTCTTTGAGTACAATGTGTGGCCTGCGGGTGTGTCTCGTGTGACTGTGACTAAGGTGTGGATAATATACAATACACTATGCCACTTCTTGGTTTGTTTTTGTGTCTGTTCGTGTGCTTTCAGAGCAATTATGAGATGTAGGACTGCCCAGTGTGCGTGTGTTTTTGTGAATATGAATCAGTGCGCATGAGTAATGCATGCATGCAGAGGGCTCCTCGGCAACATTAATATGAGAAAATGTGAGCACGATATATTCAGTCGTGCAGCAGTGCTCATTAGCAAGGCCAAACAAACAGGACCACGCCTCTGGCCCACACAAAGACCGCTTTGTGAGTTGCCCCGTGCCACAAGTGTAGCAGAAAATGCAGAGTTCAAGGCAACGGAAATGAAAGGTTAAAAAGGAGCTGAAAGTGGAGCGGAATGAGAAAGCTTAATGTCCACATCAAATGTAGAAGCAGACAACTGAAAACCACTGATGGTTTTCCGTTTTTAAACAACTTTTGTTAAAGACAAACAATGGCAAAAAGTGAATAAAATTATAAAGCTTAGAACATATGAATGTTCTGATTCAAATAAAATGAGAAAAATAAACCAGTGAAAAAGAAAGAAACTTGGTGCTTACCTCAAGGTCATCCAGGGATCGTGCCAGGCTGATACGTTTGGCAGAACGGCGTTTAGAGGCACGGGCAACACCCCAAAACCTGGAGACCTACGAGAACAAAGGAGAGACAGATGAGTGAAAACACAAAGACCATTATACTATACTATACTATACTATACTATACCACTATAGACAGCACAATTAACACCCTTATGTAAATTAATGAGGCGCAAGCGAGCATTTCAATTCTCCCGGAAACAGGAGTTTAGTTGGGTGGCGTTTATGTATTGCACAATTTGCTGTAAGTTTAAAAGCAAGGCGGATAAAGAATCATAATTAACTTTAGCCTTAGTTGTTATTTGATAACCACTAATAAATAAAACAATGATATTTATAGGGGCAAGTAAAACTTGATTTTGGGCAAGTGGATTTCTGACTCACACAAGTTTTAAAAAACATTTATGTTGCACTCTGAAAAAAACACTCAACATGTGATGTGACTGACATAATGAAATAATATTCCAAGATATAAAGTGTTTGTGTGCGCTTTTTGTTTGAAGTCTAAAGACTGAAAGATGATAGAGTTACACAGAAAGTGTAAAGAAATGAAAATGTGCCAAAGATTACCAGTGAGAGGTGACTTTGAGTTTAGTCAGCTGAAGTAGATAGTCTAGATAATCAGGGTTTCTACTCGATTTCACAGATTTCCCTACTGAGGCTTCTGAATTTACATATAACACGGATCAACGTCATACACAGTCCTCTATGGCACAATGCAAATACTGTAAGCCTGAACTACTACAGCTATGTTTCAAAAGTACCGAGACAGAAGCACTAATTTCACAGTCTAACTGTTAAAAAAGAGATCAGACCGAACCCCGTGGTTTTCAGCCTAATCATCACTTTAGAAAAGATGAAGCAGTTTCACCAGCCAACCCCTATTCTTATGATCGGAGAGGCTGTGTGTTATGTTTGAACGAGAGTTTAAGAATTGCAGATAATTACCGCTGCATGACACGAGCTCTACCCTGTAATTTGCCTGGCTTCCTGTGCAAGATTGTCTCTTCTCTGATCTAATGCAATGTGGCTGAGGACACAATCTGCTTCTGATTTATAAACACAGCTAAATATTTAGCTTAAATAAGGTTGAAAACACCAATAAATACTGTAAATGGAAGTTGGAAAAAGTTTGTAGGTGACCTGGCATTGCATACAACTATTTGCATTCATCCCCATGGCTGAGAGAAAGAAATAAATTCTGAGATTCTGCACACACACATCATTGGTTCCCTGAGGGAGGCTCATTTCCGGGACTACATGGATACACAGGGCCATCTTGTGGGCAGAGAGGACAGTAACAGTTTCTCTCTCTCTGCATGTTTATAACAATGGCATCATTGACTTAAAACAGGTGCTTTTTTTTTTACTTCCATTCACACTCAGCACCAATTGACATGTTGAAAAAGTGGCATTGTATTTCATAGTAAGTCAGGCTTATTAACACCCCCTCAGTGTCTGGAAACTCAACTCCGTGTGACCATTTAATACTTCCTGAGTCGCCGTGTTAGACATGAATGAAGTACAGAAACAGATGTTGTAGTGGGACTGTGTGCTTACAATGGAACTATTTTATGTCACTGTGCATGGAAGGATTTCTCATTAACACATGGCCAAGAAATGATCTGGAAGGATACAGTATACATGAGCAAAAACAAGATCGGGCAGTATCCAAAATCCTATAATATAATCTAGAAATATTACACACAAAAATCAATTTGAGGTAAGGTAAATAGGCATGGGTCAAATGTTTCTTAATGTAGCTGTAATTATTCACATATTCAAACAGCAGCAAAGATGGCATCAGCATCTACTGTTGTATTTTTTAAGCTGGTTCCCCTCATTGTTGTTGCAAAGCAGTAAATATGGAATCAATTGACCAGTTAATCTCACTGAAGCAATTCCTTTAGACCAGAATTTAGACCCTACATGTGGTCACAAGAGGATTAACGGGACAGGAACCAGATAAAAACCTATTTCTGCTGCACAAAATGATGTTTATCTTGTCACTCTTCTCTAATCTTTGCCTTTTTTCTAATGAATTATTGGATTTTTCACCTTTTTTTTTTTACCTCTTCAGGCTTCTAAAAATAAAATAAAAGACAAATAAATCATTGCTTAGTTCAACTGGTCACAACCAGAAGACATATGTATCCATTTAGGGGTAATAAATCAGCACTGACTTTTTGAAATGCTGCAGATTTCAGTTTAAAAATGTAAAGAAGTGTCTTACTTACATTTTTGGTACTACCATCTTTCCGCTGTTTCTCTCTCTGATCCAGAAACCTTTTGGTCCATTCCTCTCTGGGAGGGAGCATCATGACTTCTGCTGAGCAGTACCTGTCTGAGGGGATCTGGCTCATGGGGGGAGGCAGGTTACTTGTGGCGGCGCCGAGGCTAACGCTGGACGGCCAGTTGTTGGTCACCTGAGGCTCAGGATCGCCGCTTAGCACTTTAGGCCACTTTGGCTTTGAGAACCACCTTTGGCTACCTCGGAGAGGGTCTCCCAAGAAGTTTGCTTTTTTACCCAAAGGCAGAGGAGGTGGTGGGGGCTTAAACTGGAACTCAAGCCTGGGTGGGGGACCCCCATAAAAGCTATGAAGAGAATCGGGGCCAGGTAGTGACTCTGAGAGGGAATGTGTGCTGGCACTGTTCTCTGGGTTCAGTTTTTGGCCATTCTTAGAGAGGTTTATTGGGGTGAGGTCTTCAGCCAGAGGATAATCCCATGGACAGCTGGGGAGGTGGGCCCCGGGGTGGTTTCGGATTGCAGGAGGGAAATCCCTGTCCGCTCTCTCCTCGGGGGGCGACGCATTTCCAATTCCACTGTCCCCGTTGCTGCTGGCGCTGCCTTGTTTACCCACGCTGCCCATCTCCTTGGCTTGCTGCTGAGCCTCCATGTCCAGTTTGACTCTGAGCCTCTCCACAGCGTCCCCCATGTCACTGTACAGGACCGTGACAAATTGAAGAACATCTGTGGGAGTCTGAGGGAATTCCAGGCAGCCCAAGGCATCTGGATCTGGAGTGCAGTCGAAGCCAAAGCGTCCGGCGATGCCTACATGGTCCACATGGTTTCCCAGCTCTGGGTCGATGAAGAAAACATGGCAGGAGGCCCGCAGAGGACCATCGTCGGGTACACGGCCATTGATTACATGTGCTGTGGTGACCAGGCATAAAAAACGTGGGTCTTCAGCACACACGGCCCCCAAAACAAGGTTCTCGGCAGGAAAGGCTGCCAAAACAGCCCCTGCGTCGTCACAAAGTCGGATACAGTCGAACATAATCTTCATCATCACCAGAGTATGAGTACTCTGCTCCGTTCCCAACAGTCGTATTCGCTCCCGTATGACTTCTAAACAGGCCTCCTCTGACTCTGTAGTGTTTAAAATCAGCTCCGTGGAGCTCAGGTAGCCCACCACCAAGGTCATGTTTAACATACTCCAGTCCGGATTGGCTTCCTCTGTGTCTGTAAACACAGAGTCTGCGTCCCCAACTCCCTCCTTTTGCCGCTCAGCTAAAGAGTTCCACTGTTGCGACCATTGAGACATATCAGGCTCTGACACCGGCCTCTGTTTGGCGCTGATAGCATGGCTTGAGTTAAAGGAGGAATGGCTTGAATCATGGGAGATAGTGCGGAGAACACCCGCCTTTTGGAAAATCCCATTTTTCTGGACAATCCCAAATTTTTCATCATTAAGAATGGGGTTTCCCATCATCCGGCTCGCAGCGCGCACCACCAACTGTAAGGGTCCTTTGCAGCTACCAATCAACTGCACAACAGTCTCATGCAAAGCAGTGGACACGTCCATCCCGTTGATGGCCACGATGTGATCCCCCTGTTTGAGTCCCACCAGGTCAGCGGGGCTTTCCTCCAGGATGCCACTCAGCAGACACGGCCTCTGTCCCGTAATAGTAAAGCCATATCCTGCCCGACCACGGACGACCTCCACGCCCCTCAGCTCAGCGACTGCGTTTAAATCCAGACGTCTCCTTGCGCCCTCAGGCTGTCCCTGTATCCTCATCTTTGTTGTAGTAGGGTGCTGTGAGATCCAGCGTGTGTGGGAACTGAAACACTTGCAGGTTGCCAACACTTATTGTGTTGTTGTCATCCTACAGTTGCACAAAGAAAAACAGGAAGAAACATGAAATTTCATGAAATTATACAAAACATAAGAACAGAAGGAAAGCACAATAATTCAGTTGCTCATCAGCTTTCGACAGACATGTTGTGGTGAATTACTAATTTGAAGCATTATACTCGAGTTACAACACTTATTTTAATCATCACTTATTCAGCCAAATTCCTTGACAATTAATTGAGTTTGGCCTTGTCAAAATAGTAAAAAAAAAACAGTTTCTGATATTATGTCATAAAAGCAACAAAAACCAAAGATATTTAGTTTACAACCATTTAAGTCTAAATATTGCAGGAAATATTCACTTTTGAGAGGCTGTAACCAGCAAATTTTAGCCTTTTTTCTCAAAAACTTAATTTAAGCAATTAATCAATCATCAGAATTGTAACTGATTAATTTCTTAGGTGATCAACTAATCAATTGATCGGCTAATTTTATTTATGTATTTTAACTTTACAGTACGTAAGACGTCTAAGAATTTTGAAAAGCGCTAGTTAAATCTGTTTACTGTTTATTTGTTTTGCACAATTTAAGACTATACAACATAACAAAAAAATAAATGAATAATATAAAGTGCAGGAAGAGGCAAAAAATCCACTGGGCTAATCTGAAGCCTCCACCTAGAGACAAGATTAATATAAAGAAATAATATGACTACATAATAGTGATAACAAACAATTAGGACAAGATTAATATAAAGAAATAATATGACTACATAATAGTGATAACAAACAAACAAACATGCTTCTTGTGGAGACCACGTGTTAAAAACAGAATAACTTTAAAGCAAACAAAAATAAGAGGCTGGGGTCTCTAGCTCTAGCTTTTACTCGTATTAAAGTAAATTATAAACCAAATTAAACACTGGTATCAATCTTATTTAAGCAATTATCTGTCAGAGATGAGACACAGGCAGCTTTTATGCCCCAGCACAGCTTGCAAAGTGTCCCACCCCTCCACCCACCAACTCCCCCCAAAACCAGAGTGCCAGCTGGCTCTCTACTCACCAACAACCACTCTCTGGTTTCGGTCAACCACTGTTGTTTAAATGCTCCAATACTCCAATAACTTTTTTAATTACCTTTTAAAAGTTCCACAAAAGCTCCAGCTGGTTTACACTCGCGGTACTAAACGTCTAAACTTACATTTTTAACACTAAACGTCCATTTATTAGAGTAAGGTAATATCTCGCTGCCGTGATTCAGTAGTCCTCCTCTCCTATGGCAACGCCACACTCCTCCATTCATTGTAACCATGACAGCGTAACGTCTCCGGAACACGTGACGTCCCTTTCTGGCCAATCACGACGCGTCTCACCTTCAATATTCAAACCATTGGAGTGATGCTATTGGCTGATAGTGATGACTGCTGACAGGCTTTATTTTTGCATTTAAATCTAATTTAAAAGCCTAGAGTTGTTTTTTTTTTTAAATAAACAGCGACACTTAAATATAGAAATAGTGCGATTTAGTTCTAAATATGTCAAATTTAAATTTTAAAACACATGCACACATTCAATAATGATAAGTTCTCAATATAATAAAAAAATGCAAATTATAATATTATAAATTATATAGTCTTACCCATATAATTTTGCTGTTATCGCTCAATCCTTTTGCATGTGGGTTTTCCCCCTGTCTCTTCCTCACTGGAGCAGGTGTCTGTAAACAATGCCTCTCTGGTCAAAGGGCTGCAACGGTTGCACACATTGTCACATGGCTTTATTACACATGTGCAGCAGCCTACACATTTACAAAAAAGAGGGTTTGATGACACAAAGACAACGAGCCCCCTCATTCTGCCAATCTGTAATTTAGTCCTTCCTCACCACCAGCGGTCAGTAGCACTTTTTATATACATGTTGTTTATGGCAAAAGGGGACAAGTGCATTAAAGCAGTACCATTTTAGTATGATCTCTACATTTTGTCCAGGATTATTATGATGGCAGAGTGCCAGAAAGGCTGTAGCAATGGGAGGAGGTTTTCTTTTCTTTTTTTTCAATTAAGAGATTGTTATTTCTTTCCTCTTTTGTTTAAATTTCATGATTTTTACTTTTAATTCCATTAATAAATAGCCTAATGCTATTTGCCATGAAGCAATTGTTTATTTTTTTTATGTATAGTTTTTAGCACTATAACAAGTAGCAATATTTGGTTTACACCTTGAACAAACAATAATGCTTTTTCATGAAGCAGTGACTTTCGTGGGGTTGGTGTTAGTGTGTGATGGAACTAACTTAATCCCCAGTTTCTCCAAATCCTCTTAAAATAGGCTGTAAGGCAAAGACCTTAACATTTTTGGCTCTATCTGGCCTTACCTTCTGTGTATTTTGCATGTCAACATTTACTCTGCAGTAACAATGAAAGACAGTAAATAATGGTAGACTGTGTGTTGTTTTATTCAGCAGAAATGCAAATAAGAACAGAACATCTTTGCATATAAAATACTCAGGAAAAAAACAGTCTCAAAGTTTGCATTTAGCCTAGGCCTATATCTAATCCTAAAAGCACAATGCAACCCACAATTAAACTGTATGTTATTTGTTTTGTCCTTATCAGTCCAATTATTGTGCAGACAGAGAGCCAATCTGTGTGGTCACAGTGACGCACAATCTGAATTTGCTGGATATGAAGAGAAGAATGAGTCGGTGGACTCAATATTTGTCTTTTATTTAGTGCATCTAAATTAGATTCACCTTGAAAAGTCGAAGACAGGAAATGTAACTTAATTAAACTCTTCAGCTGGTTTTGCTGCCACTTTGCTGACAGATTCCTTCCAATCATTTCGAAAGCAGCAGGGATTATTGCCTCAACTTCTGGTTCACAATGCTACAAATTGTCCTGTTTTGGCAACAAACGTTTCCAACTTCTAATTATCCTGGCACGGAGAAAGAAGGAAGTGACAAGATAAGTCAGTTTTTTTGCAAGGCTGTTGTTCCCACAGTGATTTTAATAGGGTGCTTGACAAATTATCAAGACAGACGATCTGATGGGGCCTGGCATACGGTAGATGCTAAAGTGCCAGCATGTGTCATTATGGTTATTACAGTAACATGGTCCATTCCATTAATGATATTCAGGCTGATGACACTTTCAAATATTTTCGTACCGCTCTACCATCTCTGCACTGATAAGAGCTACACTTTGATATGCAACGCGATAAACCTTAAACATGTTAAACATGTCAAACTGAAATACAAAATAAATATACTTTATTCTTGCTTCAACAAGGCTATGGGTGAGGCAAGACCACGATCTCTCCCAGACAACCATAACCCTCACACTTCAGGGCTTCTCTGGGTCTTTGACCCCGCTCTGACCCCACGATGCTGACGTGCTAGAGGGCGTCTGGATCATCTTCTCCAGGAGGTTCATCATACGTTCCTGCAGCTGCAGACACTGGACCTGCAGGAGGTTCTGTTGGTGCATGGCTCGACGGACCTCCCTGCACGTCTCCTCTATGGCCCGGCTCGACCTCTTTTGTTGCTGTAGCATGGCCTGCATCACCCGCAGTTTCTTTCTTTTCATGGACAAGTGCTTGTTGGCATGTCTTTTCCTGCCTGAAGTAGGGTGAGAGCTGGAGAACAGAGAATGGACCTTTTAGAGTAGTCTTGTAATAAGAGATCACCTCTTGACGCAAGAGCTCATTGTTGGTCCTTCAATCTATAACAGTTAGATAACATCAGCAACTTTCTCCCAAAGCCAGAAATCATAAAAGTAAAGTACCAAAAGTATATTAAAAGTAATGAAAAATACTGAATACAAAAGCCAAAATGCAGTAACTGCATATTAAAGGGGAACATCACCTAAATTAAGAATTCCAATATGATTTTTCCATGGCCTAGGAAAGTTCAATCAATATTTATGAACATAAGCTACTCTCTCTCAAAGCCAGAAACTAGAGAAGTGAGTCTCAAATTTGTGATGTCACAGGGTATAAAGTGCAGAGCTGCCCCATAGACAATGAATGGGAGACTGATTTTGTGGAGCCACAGAATGTTTGTTTTCTTTTTTTATTCCTAACTGAGCTTTATTCTATTGTAGTGTCGTCAGTTGTGAAACAGAAAGTGTTCCCATATACTCAAAACATTGAAAATAGTTTTTATATTTGGGAGAGAGTTGTTCATGTTTACTAATATTTTTGGACTGTCTTACACCATAGGAATAACATGTATGAATTTAAAACATGGGCATAGCTCCCCTTTAAGTCAACATTTAGTAAAGATCAGATAAACCAGTTAGACCTAAAGTAAATGTTTAATCATGTAGCCTAGACCTCATTTTTTATTGTTATGTCATATATGTATAATTTCAAAGAAAACATTGTAGGTCTACTGAATGTAAAGCTACCAGCTACTATAAGACACAGCTAAACACCAAACCAAACAGTCAACTACAACTCGAGAACCAAAAGCTAAAGCTAGCTGAAGATAATCACATTCAAGTTAGCCTTGGCTAAAGCCAAATGTACTTACTTTCCCCCTCTTTCCCCCTTGTTATGTCATATATGTATAATTTCAAAGAAGACAGTGTGTACAATTTTACATTAAGGCAGTTAAAGGGATTGTTTGTAACTTCTTACACGTATAAATCTACCGGGTCGGTTTCCCATGCGTGCTCGCGTGTGGCTACGCTGTTCAGACTCAGACTCCAACACAAACTACACGGAAGCACCAAAACCGCAAAGTTATATTTAGTGAAGCCCATCTTGCAAAACAGTGTTGGCCGCGGTCGGAGGACGTGGGGGAGACCGTAGCTTTGGTCTCCAGGGCTGGAGTCTCTGCGGTTCTCTGCTCCTCTGCCTGCTTGCCTTCACTCACACACCACACGCGTTCTCGCTGTCTCGCTCCACCTCACGTGCATGCGCGCACACTACACACTGCAGAAGACTTCGTAGCTCTGAGAATATCTAGTGAATGTACAGTGGACGTTTGTGCAGAAGTAAATGCTGCAGCTCTTCCAGACCAACAGAGGTTTCCTGTGTCTTGTGAAATGACGGGGATCAGCAGCGAGAAACGTTATCGTCTGATCCTAGTGTTGGCTTTTTCGTGCTTCAGCCTCCCAACCGGGTGCCGGAGGGAGGCTGAAGCAGGAAAAGCCAACACTAGGATCAGCATTGATTTATGGAGAGACCTTCGTCTGGTCAGCTAACATTACTGCCAAGCAGGTGAAATATAGAGTGATATTGTGGTTTTAGCTGACGTGTCTCGCCTCACTGTTTTGAGCGATGCTCGTTCATGTCTACTTAGAATGAGCAAGTGCGAGCCTGACGCTGACTTTCGTTGACTTAACGGCCACAGGTGTCGTTGTTAACAAGCATTTCTGAAAGTTACAAACAGTCCCTTTAAACACTAAACCAAACTGTAAACTACACAGCAAGAGAGCCAAATCCAGTTCAAGCTAGCTGAAGATAACCACGGCTAGCCTTTGCTAAAGCTAAATCTACTTCCTTTTTCCCCCAGCTATTTCCTGTAATGGAAACATATCAATTTTGATCAACTAACATCATAGTAATTTAGTTTGTTGTCCCATGCAAATAAAGGCAGCAGCTAAATCCACTCATGCAAAACAGCAAAACTACTTCTGCTAAAAAGCTAGCTAGCTGTCAGCTTTTGACTCTAGCTGAATTCACGATCTGCTGTGGTAAAGCTACTTTTAAATAACCTATTTAGGAAATTGTAACAGCATGACAGAATAGCGCCATGTAAGGCAATTGGGTCAGCTTAGTTGAAACTGAACAATAGAATACAAAGGTCAGTTTATCAACCTGTTATTACCTTTATCAGTGACACACACACACACACACACACACGATATATGTCTGGTCTACTTCCTGTTACCTGGAGCCCTGTGTGTGCTCACTGTCAGAGCTCAGAGAGTCCAGCTCTTGTTTGATCTCCATCTCATCTGAGGAGCCCGTGTACTCTGGCAGGAATCCCATCACCCCCTCCTCTGACGCGGGCACCAGGTTGTCTGTAGATTGGGAGGAAGTGGAGGGACCTGCAGCAGAGGAGGCCTGGAACTCCAAAGAGTTCACCCGCCCGTTCTCCAGCGGCTTGGAGAGGATCTTCTCGATGGCCTTATAATACGGCCAGTCCGGCGTCTCCCCACTTTCACCGGCTACGACTTTCAGTCTCCTGTTTGGAAGCAAAAACAGATGTTTAAAGTCATGCAACAGCTGGAGTTTTGAAGTGGACATGTGGATATGACGCACTTGCCTGTACTGAAATGACATGTTGGTGATTTTCATCTTGATTTCCTCTTTGAAACGCTGCTCACCCGTCAGCTGGAAAAACCTCTGGGACATCTTCTCGTAAACCTTGGCGTTCCTCTTGCTCATTTTCAGCTCGTGGTGATGTTCCTCCCACACGTACAGGAGGGCTTTCATTTCGCCGTCGGTCCAGTTCGGGGCCCGTCTGTGTTTCTCACTGTGACCTGCCATTAGGTAGCTGAAACCGTCCTCTGATGCCATTTTTTCTTTTTAAAAATGGCCTGTGCTGGCTGTGTTTGCAGAAACAGGATCTTTAGTGGTTTGAATTTGAAAGTCTTTTTACTGAGCTAGGAGCTGTGTTGAATCTGCAGTGGGAGAGTGATACATGCGAGCAGGCACACACACCGTCCTGCCTGTGCCCTTCCCCCTAGCCTCGCTGAAAGAGGACTCAAAATGGGGCCTAAGGCGGGAGAGGAATCCGGTTAAAAGCTTTTAGTGGTGTGTGATGTCACCGTGACATCAAGTTGCCCTGGCAACGGAGAGGGAGGCAGTGCTCTCCATTTTCCGTCCCTCTCCTCTAACCACTCCCATCTGCTCTCCTTTCACCCTCCGCTCTGCTCTGCTGGCAGCACAAAAAGCTTTTAGCTGAAAGGCGGCAGTGTGAGCGCATGAGATTGCTGACAGTTTTGAAATATGAGCCTCTTGGGAGGAGGGAAAAAAAAGGAAAGCCGAGGGTATGTGTTTCCCTGGCAACGGGGCTCTGGATCTGGTCGTCAGCCAGCACACACTGCTCCATTTAAAAGCTTTTAATAATAGACAAGTCGTTTTTGAGACGGAGGACAGAGGATTTGCTTTATCTGGCGTGATGTTAGAAGAGAGGAAAACATTTCCTGTTTTGCAGTTTAGACCCTAAAAGGCAAGCAAAAGCCTTTCACTGGAGAACTGAGACACTTCAGGAGGAACAAAATGGCAACATGTGGTGATCGACCACAACGGGAAACAAAACGCTGACTGCTCTGTAATCTGTAATCAGCTTTCTATTCATAGCCGTGGATTGTAGACAATGGACCCCTGCAGGAAGGGTTTCTCTGACCAGTTGGAGACCCCTCCCCCCATTCGGATCTCAGCAAGGGGAGGATCTTTGTCTCCCCCCACCTCAAGCACCCTAATCTGCCATATTATGTGCATTTATTTCCCCCTTTATGTCCCCCGCTCCCTCCACCTCCCTCTCTGTTCCTGTGCATCAAAGCCACAAACACATACACAGTGAAACCCCTGCAGCCTCCTGCTTCGTCTCTTTCCATATTTACTTTAGCCACCCCAAAAAAGCGCAGAAATGGTAATGCACCACCCTCACTTCATCTTTATTAGTGCCACTAGTTGCTGACAGCCCGGCTTAACTCAGTTCTGGCCTGATTAGACCCTTAACCCATCTGCTCCTCAGTAAACTGACAAGCAACCTGTGCATTTTCATACCACAAATTGGCAGCTCGGTCCAATCCATCACATCTGTCACTTAAGACAAACGTTAAGCTTTGCCGTTACAGAAATAGAAGGGCAAATGAAAGTTGGTGTGAATGTTTTTTTGTTTTTCTACTGTTGCCTCCAAGAAATTTGATTAGTATTTTGTTTATATATATCACTTAGACTGACTTCCTGAAGGTAAAATATCATTTATGTAGGGTTGTGATTGTTGCCTCGCTCAGAATTAAGCAGGGTGGGTGTTTTTTTTCACGGAAAACCTTACCTTAAATAAGACGTAACGTGAGCCTTAAATGCTTATGTTTAAATGAATAGTCACTAACCTAACTCTATTTCAATATAATGACTAAATCCTCTTGCTGGGGTCCACTATAATTGTGTTTAATTATCTCCGTACATTTTTTCATTCACTAAAGTGGAAGTAATCCAGACTACTAATCCAGGAGCCAGACTAATCTACTAGATAAACTGGTCATGTGCCGCTCATTTCTTGAAGTAGAAGTCAGTAGATAAAATCACACCACATTGTAAAATGGAACTATATGACAAGATTAACCTGGATCTATTTTACAGTTTTATAATTTATATATAATTCATAATAGAGGAGAATGTCTCCATAAATACAAATTAATTATCCATTAATTAATTAATTAATTAATCAATTATACAAAAGGATAAAATGAAATGAAAACGTGGTTTGATAGCAAATTCAGCAATAACTCAACAGATCACAAATCTAAAAACCCAAAAACCCATATGATGTGTATAATCCAGCTTTTTAAAAAAAACATCTTAAACCCTTTATATTAAGTGCCAGGATGATAATGTGTTTCTGGCAAAAAACCTTCTGGTACTTTTTCAAAAAAGTAAATGTGAGTCAGACATACAATATAAATCTGCAGCTATACTTTTAGTTGCATGTTGCCATACTGAGAAGGTGTAGCGTTCATGGGTTCAGATAACTTTATATGGCCCTTAAAGCAAGACTATAACGTAACTTTGGAGAGAAGGCATTCATCCTCTTGCAAATGAAAAGTTTAATTCATAAGCAAACGAACGCAACCTCTCTCAATTCCATACACTCTGGGTTTTGCTGCTATGGTCTTATTTAACCATTTAACCAATTGATCCAGTCGCGAGCCGAGCACGGCCGCAGCTTGTCAGCAAGAGAGGCTCACAGCTGTCAATCACAGCTGTCAATCATGACATCTCACCCTCTTTTTATAACATCAGATAACTATCTAAAACCAAATTTATCAGAAAAATTAACACTTTTGACATACATCAGCGTGATAAGAACTACCTAAAATCTCAGAAATGACGTGTACTTTGAGGTTTTAGTTTTGCCTAACGTTGAGGGCCGATCCAGATGTTTTGGCTTCACTTTTGGGGAGCAGTCATGTCGTCCATCTTTATATACAGTCTATGTATTTACCATTTGTGACCACAGTGTCTGCTGCTTGGATTACAACACACCCAAAGGGACAGCGACTTCATTCTCTGCTCAGGTAGCCATTACTTTTCTATATCATTACATTACACATTACTATATTAATGCTCTGGATATTGTATAGAACACATTTAAAGTAAGAAAAGCTGGCACATTAATGGACTTAAATAAACATTACATAATAAACTTTATGCCTACATGAAATTAGAAAGTAAATCAGAGTAAAGTCCTGTTGTCTCTTTGAACCTTAGAAAAACGTTTAATGCAAATTTGTGCACATAAACACACATACATACAGTACAGTGCATACATAAAGTATCATAAAGTATAAATGCTTTTAATGTTGGCCTACATTAGTATGTCAACACATACTGTTGTACATCTCGTCTCTCACACCTCATAATAAACCGGTCCACAGTGGACCCAATGCAAACTGACTGGACCACTTTGGCCCAAAGCTGGATCCACAACCAGAGATAGTCTTCTGCACCTAAAACTAAATATGACAAAAAAACAACCGATGAGCACATTTTGTAGTGTGATTAGAGCATTTGAGGCTGGTGTGTGTGTGTGTGTGTCCTACACAATAATACAGTAGATACAAGCTGTCCGGTTTATTTTGATACTAAGTAGAAAGCTCTGTGCAAGTCTGAGCTCAGGCAGGAGGTCCAATCCTAGCTTTTTGGGAATTTACTCCTCCTGGGGGGGGAATGGTGTAATCCATAGTAGCTGTTCCTCTATCAGTCCTCAACATTAACGCAGACACGAAAAGACATAGAAAGCTATAAATGCACCCATGCTCTGAGGGCAGAACAATTAAGGAATGTCAGTTTGTGAAGCTATCAAATACAAAATACTGAAAATGATTTATTTTTTTTAAAGAAAGGGGGCTGGTATATGGCATATAAAGTGTCAGGCAAACTGTGGTACACCAGCAGCTCATCTTAACTTCACCCCACGCCCAAAAACAATGAAAAGAAACACGCCATACAAAACAAAACAAAAATAAAATATAAAAACATGATAGAATGGAAACAATATCATATAATATATCAAGTATTCGTAATATACAACAATACAATTGAATAAAAATCAAACCTAAAAAGGAATGTAGTTCTGGAAAAGTACCACTAGAGGTCAGCAAATATTCATGCTCAGATATCCAGTTATACATTTGAAATATTTATCTGCAATGACACGGTTCTTCTGCTTGTGGACTTAACAACTTACAGACCTCTTTTCACCTCCTTTCAGTTCCACATAGCAGCAGCAGTAGTAGTAGTAGTGGTAAACACTTCATCAATTCAGCAAAATTCACTTAGTTACATTCTTGAAATGAAGTCTCACAGTATAAATGACAGGTTTTTTTTTAATCTAACACTGACTTGTATGTGCACAGTGGTCTCTCACGGAATAACATCTGCGATCTTGACACTGTTACTGCATTGGGAGGAAAAAAACGATTTCCCACGTATCGAAACTGACTCATGCAGTCATAAGAGAAATTTTATTCTCAGCAAAATCTGAAACAATTTCTGTAACGTTCCTGTAAAGAGTTTTTTTGATGTCCATCTCTGGTGGTTAAAGTTCTCTCTGCTTTCAGATTTTGAAAATAATTGTCCAGCTGTGGATCCTTTCCCACGATGTTTAATCTCAGCGTGTGTTCAGTCTCTCGGTAGGCACTCCTCCTCGGTGATGCCCTGAGCCTTGAGCTCTTCCAGGACGTTGTCCAAGTGGCCCGGGTCGGGGTAACCGTGGCCCGTCAGGTTGGAGCCGAACTCCGTCTTGTGGTGCACCTCGTTCCAGATGACCGTGTCCGACTCGCCGGTGGTGCTCGACGTACCCACGGAGAAAATGAGCCGGCGGTCCCACGCTACCAGGAGAAGCCTCAGAACCTGGACGAAAGGGTGAAGAAAGAAAGGATGACGCTTTGTAAGAGATTCAACTTTTGAAACCACACAGGAAGTTAGACAGTAGAGATCTCGTTTACCTTGCGTCCCTTCTCGCTGTCAGGGAGGTAGCAGTGTCTGGGGAACCCGCGGGCAGTGAAGGGTTTGCCTGGATTCGGGTGCTCTGGGCCCTAAACAGCAAGAGCAAAGTTCGTCACATCATCCGAACAAAAAACAATAACACTTCCTATATTCGTCGTTTAGATCAGTGGTTCCCAGCCTATTTTCTTTGAAGCCCCCCCTAACTTGTATATAAGAAAAGCCGAAATAGTTGCTTTCGAAAGGCTAAACGCCAACGCTTTGGTTTTTGCAACTAAGAAATTAGGGCTGTCAAAGTTAAGGCGTTAACGCAAATTCGTTGTAACGCCACTAATTTCTTTAACGCATTAACGCAACTTTTGATTTTTAGGTTGTAGCGGGCTCAGTTTTAAAGCTAGATTGAAGATACTGACATCATATGAAACTAGAAAATCCATGAATTCATTGGTACCAACCATGTTGGTGAGGAAAAACTGGCATGGCTATTTTCAAAGGGGTCCCTTGACCTCTGACCTCAAGATATGTGAATGAAAATGGGTTCTATGGGTACCCAAGAGTCTCTCCTAAACAGACATGCAGGTTTCTGGACAATATTTGTCATTGTTTTGTGTTGTTGTTGATTTCCAATAATAAATATATACATATATTTGCATAAAGCAGCATATATGCCCACTCCCATGTTGATAAGACGATTAAATACTTGACAAATTTCCTTTTAAGGTACATTTTGAACAGATGTGCGATTACTTTGGGATTAATCGTGATTAACTATGGACAATCATTGAGATTAATCGTGATTAAATTCATTTTAATCAACTAACGGGCCTAAAAAATATATATATCTTTTAAAATAGTTAGATGTACAGACTTTTGTATAAATTATCCAGTAAGTGTGTTATTCTGATTTTAGTTATACATGAGCAAATCTAATTTTGACAACCTCAGAGCAGAACAAATCCTGGCGCCCCCTCTGTGATCTTTGGAGCCCAGACCCCAGGTTGGGAACAACTGATTTAGAAGCTAATGTCTTGTAAGCATGGGTAAGACTTCACCTGGATGCCAGGAGGGATGTTATAAATGATCCGGATGGTTTTGCAGTCCGGGTGGCCCGGCAGCGAGTGGGGGATGACGTGGTACTCCATCTTGCCTGGGGGCTGATTGCCGGTCTTGACTCCGTAGATGGTCTTGCAGGTGGGACACTGCAGGCTGCCGTCCTTGTTGCCGTTGTTGTACATGGCGACGAGGCACTGGAGGTGGTACTGGTGGCCGCACTGCGCCAGGCGGCCCACCGACTCGGCCCGGGAAATGCCGCCTACGCCGGGGCCTTTGTAGCCCGATGGTCCGGCCAGGGCCTCCATGCAGATGGTGCAGTCCTGAGATGGGGAAGACGATTTATGACTTTAACCAATGCAAGCAGGTATTTTTAAATGAATGAAATCCTCAAAAATTAGCACTCACCTCCTCTGGGGGATTGCGGACTTTCTGAAGGTACCTCTTCACCACCTCCTCAGGGGTCTTTCCTACGAGACAGAAACACAAATTATGTGACCAAATTTCAAAGGACAGGTTTTGACTGGATTGAAAAAGCACGACGTTATCATCAAACCCACCTTTACGAGCCTGCTTCTTCGTGGTCTTGCGACAGCAGTGGCCCAGACCGGGGACGGGCTTGATGTCGCTCTTGCTGACGGGCGGCGGATGGAGCACCAGCTTGGGAGGGCGGGTCAGGCAGACAGGAAGCCCTGCTGCACTCATCAGGATGCCTGTAATGCCTGGATGCAGCCAGCAGAGGGGGGACGTTAGACACTGTATTTGGGGTTGAATTATCTATTAACCATACTGGTGAGGTGTGGTCAGTGGATTTAGTGGTTAAATATGGGGCTAAATGTTATGAGCTGTGGGGTCTGTGGGGCAGTGAATCAGTGTCAAGTAAAAGTTCATTAAAAGAGCTGGAAAGTAGAACAAACTTCAACAAGTAAGATGCCTCCTCAAAGGCCTATTTAAATATAATGAGAAAGAAAATGGTTGCATCAATAGAGTTACCTGCCAGCGCAGGGTGCACAGGGCTCGATCCATTCAGGTTCTTCACTGGAACAGTTGGCACTCTGAAACCCAAGAAAACAAACGTACATTAATCTACAGATTGCTGACATGCTAAAAGCAGACATGCAACCTGTCCCGTCACCTCGGCCCAGTTTCCACGCGTGATGAGTCACAGGTGACAAACAGCATATGCTGGTTTCTAATTCACCTTATGTCAGCAGGCTAAGGAGCTTTTGTCGAGTCATGCGGGGAAATAAACAGACGCCGCTCATCACGACTTGACTTACTGTTCTATAACTGGCAGGTGGGACTTCCTGCTGTGTTAAGGCTTAAGATTAGAACGCGTATGGCAGCATTTCTTGGTAAATGACTTCGGTATAACACAGCTGATATAAAACTTATCAAGAACCCAGGTGGAACAACATTAGTAATGATACCGCCAGCTCTTGCGCAGTGCAAAGATGCTAATTTTCAAGACGAATGAAGGCACTTTCAACTTAGTATGGGGAGGTCAAACCTAATAAGCAGCTTTGATTTTACACAGAAATTGGGTGTGTTTTTCCACAGCTGATTTCGTGATTTTAGGGCCCTGATGATGCTGGATAGTTTAATGAATAATAATGCATCCTGTTTTAATAGTTATATTTTGCGAGTAAAATCGGAATCTGCAACATAACCAGTAGGTAAATGTAGTACTACAATATGTAAAATTGTGTACAGGTGGCAGTAGCTCAGTCATGGCTTGAGAATAGGAGGATCGCTGGTTCGAGTCCCCGCACGGACAAAGTGCTGGAGAGTTGTCAGTTCACCTCCTGAGCATTGCGGGGTATATACAGTTATATATATACTGTATGTATATATATATATATATATATATATATAGTAAATCTCACTGTGTGCTGTGCTGGGTACAATGTACTTTGTGACAATAGAAGTTGATTTACATTTACATTTTCCTCAGTACACAGTATGTACAGTTGAGTTGCATATTTTTTGATGTTTGACGTTTAACTAAAATGTGAATTTATGGATGTAAACCTGAATGAAAGTTTTATTACATGTTTTTTGTTCGCTTTTTTACAAATAACCTGCAATGTTTACTTAATTATATTCCTTTAAATAATCCTGCTTTAGATTATTAATTGCTAGCTGTTGAGTTGGTCCTGATGTTTTTAGGTCTATTATCCAACTCGGTCCAGTGTGATTTCAACTTTTCATTATTGATGTTGAATGTGAAAATACATGTATCTGGACAATTCTATATATTTTTTCCTTCCTTCATTAACTTATGATTTAAACGTTGTTTTATTTGAGATGATTTTTATGGGTTATTTTTTTGCTTGTGCAGTTATGGACCTACAAGTGAGATGTTTGCCATCTTACAGGGTCATCTGGTGATATGTAAAACGCCCCAAGTGCTTTTGGGGCGTTTTGTAATTTACCTCAGGGTACAATGAGTTAGAATAGTAACATAATTCAACAGGTTTCATATCTAAACATCATAATGAAACTATAGATGTTTAATTGGACCCCCAGGTAAACTATAAAGTCTGCCCCTGGTGTTTTTTACCCCATGAGAGAACATGAGTGTATTTCACCGGTGTTTCTGACCGTGAGTAGCCACGACTTGGGAGTGTGAAGCGACTATGTCATGACAGGTGTATAACCCGGGACCCAAGGAAGCGCAGTGTCGAGTGTGAAGTTGTTTGTATGAGCGGTTCTCGAGAAAACTGCAGGTAGCAACACCACAGGCCAACCATTCGGCCCATTCTGAACAGGTATGGGCACTGCACTAGTTTTAATATCTAATGTCAAACCATCCTTAACCACTGCTGTGCTGTATCTCTGCTCATTAACACATGTATAAAACACATGACACTATTACTATCCAGTCAGAGGTGTGTACTTACGGTCTGCCAATTTTGATGATAGTCATTTTTCCTGCTTTAAAGCCCCAACTCAAAATATTCCAGCAATAATTTCCACTTGTCGTAGTGTTTGCCTTGCTCTGGCACACGTCTGTCCTTGTGTCCCTCTTCCTATGCTCCTTCCTCCTTTTATAGGGCTAATCCACCTGTTTCCATCTGTTGACTGAACTCTTGGCCAGAGATCCGTCACAGCAGGGATTACCTGTCAGTTACCGTGTCACACTGCCAGACTGCCATAAGGCCGACGAATAAGAGCACATACGACTCGTAGGTGTACTAACACACTGACACTTAGATATTACACCTACTGTCATAAAATCCTATTTGGGTGGGAGGATTTGTACACATTGTTGTGTTAAATCATTCAAAGCTATCCATTAATATTGTCCTCTGAACTCACTGTGATCACCCTGACGGTAACTATGTGCATTACAACCTACAATAGATTAAAGAATGGGCAGCTTGCTAACAATAAAGAAGGCTACAACGCATTAATTGAAAGATGTTTTTACTTTACTGTTTTTACTTAGTAAAACAATAAAAAAAAATCTTTTTCTTTTTTACTTTTTTTTCTCCATCACCCTCTGCCCTTTATTCTATTTTTTTTGTAATTATCTTTCTTTTACATTATGCTCTATTTACTGCTGTTTATGTCTGGTGCGTTCACTCTGTATGTGCATATTAATACGCATGTGTTTTGTCTGTTTTCTGTCTGTTTTTGCTGTTGTTGTTTTTGTTTGTTTAATATACCATTACTACTATTTTACTTGAATGTTAAAGTACATGTGTATTTTTTCCCTCCTCCTCTCTTTTAAATTATTGTTTTTCATGCACAAATGAAAAACTATATATATATAATGTATTGCAATTACACTGTAAATAATACAAATATTTTTCTTTTATGTTTTTTTGTCTTTTTGTTACTTTATTCTTGCCATTTAGTCTTTCCTCTTAATTTGTGAGATGGTAAAAATATAATATATTGAAAGAAATACATCATTATTTACAAAATACTTTCCCAGAAATCATTCACTGTGTCTCTCTCCAACTGCAGTATTTGTTATTTAACTATAGTTCAGTTTTTTTGTATTTCTACTTCATGCATCTATTTTTGTGAGCATTTTTTT
The DNA here is from genome assembly GCA_916701655.1 of Sebastiscus albofasciatus. Classification (NCBI taxonomy): domain Eukaryota; kingdom Metazoa; phylum Chordata; class Actinopteri; order Perciformes; family Sebastidae; genus Sebastiscus; species Sebastiscus albofasciatus. Next base: position 221 of record CAKAOI010035329.1, on the reverse strand, counting down.
CTGGTACTATAAAGCACGCTGTACTGCTTTTATTTATATATAGAGAGAGAGTTCTTTGTTCTTTGTAAGTTATTTCAGGGTACAATGAGTTAAAATAGTAACATAATTATATGTTTGAGGGTTATATATAACCCTCAAACTCCCAGGCCTCTGGTAGAGGACCCAAGCTTGAGGAAGACACAGATACCACCCCACGAGGGTGAGAGGGAGATTTTTATATA